>JAFVLL020027914.1:0-47458 GCA_021397915.2 Tor tambroides
ACTCCTTCATTCTCCACATCCAGCTTCAGTCGCTCTCATCTGCAGCTGCTCTGCTTTGTGTGCTTCATACAAGACTATATGTGTGCTTTATCATTCAGTGGTGATTCTATTAGAATTTGATCAATAAATAAAATACAATTGTAACTTTATGTCTTTGTGTTCTTTTTTGTCATTTTTATTTCAGATGTTTCTTTGGATCAGGGCTTTAGCTCACATTTAAATTTTATTTTTAAACTTTACTCAACGGACCATAAAAACACCTACAAATACATGATGAACATTATGAACCTCACAGATAAATTTTAAAAGATAAAGTGTATTAGATTAATACAGTATTTACTGTAGCAAGTGGAAAACTGAATGAATGGTTTATATTTCATTTAATATCCATGAAAATTCAAAACTCAGAAACACAGTATCATTGTTTGATCGGTTACACAGTCTGAACTGGATCAGTTTCACTTCTGCTGATGGAGTCATGAGACAGTTATGAAGTTTGAGGGGTAGTTTTATAAGACTTAAACAACTAATGAATTAACTGTACAAGGGATGGATACTTTTGACTGGAAGATGATGAATAAACTATTCACCAGGAACATCTTTATGTCCTGCTGATTCTTTTTGAAATATGAATGTATAATTAGAAAGAAGATATAAATTATGCATTATAAAAATACATAATCATAAATATCATGGATTAAAAATGAGTTGAGAGTAGAAAAGATAAACCATAAATGATCTGAAAAAAATTATCAGTATATTAAAATAATTGAAATAATCTTCCAAATATAATGATGGACGTCAACAAAAACTGATGTTAAGATCATATTCTGTTACATATCTATTGAGTAGTGAGTGATAGTGTTTGAGCAGTGTTTATCAGTTCAGTCACTGTGACTCTGACTGACGGAGGTTTTTGTACGACTCTTTATCACTGTGTGAACACATAGTTGCCACTGACAGAGTGTCGACTCTTACAGTAATAATGTCCAGCATCTTCAGTCTGGACTCCACTGATGCTCAGAGTGAAATCAGTTCCACCTTGTGCTCCATTCCCACTGAATCGACTGGAACTGCTACCATAGCGATCATTTACAGCATAAATGATGAGTTTAGGAGTTTCTCCAGGTTTCTGCTGATACCAAGCTAAACCCCAGCTATCTATTCCAGGCTCAGTTTTACACTCTATAGTGGCATCTTGTCCTCCAGAAACAGTCAGAACTTCAGGCTGAGTCACAGTGATTCCTCTGGATGCTGCTGACAACAACATTATATGTGTTCAATCAAATTAAAATAACATTAAAGAGTCAAAAATGATCATCTTTCTCTTCTGTTACCTGGAATAAAAGCTGTCAGAATCCAGATGAAGCTGCTGAAGAGATTCATTGTGTTTGTTGGTTTTGTACCGTGGTAAACAGCAGTGTGTTATAAAGTGTTTGAGTCTGAACGCTATAAACACTCGGAGCACTGAAGCATGTGTCGATGCAAAGTGACTCTCTGTGGAAAAACCCTCCATCAGTCAGATGACTAACAGCGTTTATTTCTTTCATCATCAGTGCGTTATGCAGAGTTTTTATGATGCTGAGTTTGTTTAACAGTCATTATGAGCTTTTATAAGCTGTCAGACTGTTGACCAGCAGATCAAATCTGAAGATTCAGTAAACGTGCAGTGGTTTGACATGTTGATAGCATGATCTGTTTGTTTAAATGTTTTTGGTGAAATTATCACTCAGAAATGAAAATTCCCACATCGAGATGAAAACTGATATTTTTGTGGCCTTCATGCTAAAATGACATGTGCTTTCACTTTTCACTAATGATTCTTGAGAAAGAATCATTATTTTTTATAAATTTGTCACTGAAAGAGAAAAATCACAAGTACTTTCATAGAATGATTTTTGATAATGTTGATGAATTTTGAATGGTGGTGGCCATTATCACGTTTGTTTGTTTATTTATTTATTTGTTTGTTTGCTTGTTTAGTTAGTTAGTTAGTGAATTAGTGAGTGAGTGCTAGGGCTTGTACCACGATGGTGGCTGAACAAACTCAGGGTTACAGTATTAGTTGTGAGTTGACAAAACCAAACCATTCCAATCTGGCTTTGTTGGTACCATGACACTGATCATCAATTTTCTCTGTCGTCTCAGGCTTTGACTCAACTCAGGCTTTTTTTGTCACTTTGCCGAAGCTGATAAATCAGAACATAACCTGCCCTGGAGCAGGTTAGCCATAGCCAAACCACTTTCATGGTTCCTAAAAACTAGAGTTGGCACAAACTAAACTGAAACTTTCCAGCTAAACCAGCTTCATGGTACAGGCCCCTGGACACTAGACACTGATAACTGAGTTTTGAGCTCATGTGTAGTTGCTGTGTTTGTCTCTGTGTGTCAGTAGTGAGTGATAGTGTTTGAGCAGCTGCAGGATCAGTTCAGTCACTGTGACTCTGACTGACCGAGGTTTTTGTACGACTCTTTATCACTGTGTGAACACATAACCACTGTGGTAACTCTGACAGTAATAATGTCCAGCATCTTCAGTCTGGACTCCACTGATGGTCAGAGTGAAATCACTGTTAGATCCACTGCCACTGAATCTAGATGGAGTTCCTGACTGGAGGCGGTTTGCCCAATAAATCAGGAGTTTAGGAGCTTCTCCAGGTTTCTGTAAGTACCAGGCTAACAAATCATCAGAACCATCATTGTACACATCTCTGCTGGTTTTACAGTTGATTTTGACTGTTTCTCTTGGCTGAGCTGTAATTGAGGGACTCTGAGTGACGGTGATCTGTCCTCTACACTCTGAAACACAAGAAGAAGAAAATCAACTCAAAACTTTGACAATATACTTGAAGAAATGAATTCATATCAAACTTGTGCTCCACAAACCTTGAGCAAACGCTGTGAGAGTCCAGATGAAGATGATGATGAAGGTCATGTTGATGAAGATTGT
The DNA here is from genome assembly GCA_021397915.2 of Tor tambroides. Taxonomy (NCBI): domain Eukaryota; kingdom Metazoa; phylum Chordata; class Actinopteri; order Cypriniformes; family Cyprinidae; genus Tor; species Tor tambroides. The sequence goes on from JAFVLL020027914.1 coordinate 2,951, forward strand.
TGTGTGTGTCAGTGATGAAGTGTTAAACTCACAGCACTATAAACACTCTCAGAGCACTGAAGCATCTGATCAATATGCAAACACACTCCAGATCATTTACCTGAAGACAGCAGCATTTTCACATTTAGCATCTTTGCTGATAAATTAGTTTTTTTCCATTTTAATAAACAAACACTCATGATTTACTGCATGTTATTTAATTATATATTTCGGGTTGAGCTTCTCTCTCCTAACACTGTTTTAATGATCGGTTTCATTCAGACTTTGATGCTGAGAGCACTTAGTACCTGTGTTACAGATTTGATATAATCCATGATAATGTATAACAGGTCAAAGGTCATCCAATAGGGAATCACCATCTAAATCTTGCTAAAGATTTAATTATTAAGCAGGTAAATAGAATTAGCAAAGTTTAAATAACAGGTGTTTTGTAAATATCATACATTTCTGGACTGATTATGAAACAATTTTAGTCTTCATGCAATAACAAGCATTTATAATTAAAGATGAATACTTTGTGCTGCTTTTTATAATAACGCATCACTGATGTTGAGAAGAGCTGATGTTGAGTCTCATATCAGTGTGTGTGTGTGTGAGTGTTGTTCTGTCTTTCTCTGCTGGAGTTTGTGTTTATTTGAGTGTGACGGAGGTTTTTGTACGACGCTTTCACTAGAATGAAGCACTGTGGTACACTTTTGGTGGAGGAACTGAACTGGTGATCAGAAGTAAGTCTTTCTTAAATGATCTAATATAAATATAATGTGTGTTTTGAAATGAAGGTTATTTAAGAACATTTGGCAGTAATATTCTTAATTTATTACAAAAATATATTATTAACAAGCTTTACTTTTATTTCACATCACACATTAATTGTAAAATTTCAGTCTATTTTATTGATTGATTGATTACTGATTTTACTGATTGCACCATCAAAAATGACTATATTATGAATAAGTCATATTTGGTGATATTCCTTGTTTTTTACATTTCAAACCATAAACCATATTTGCATTTAATGTCTTCACACCTAATGGTGACGTTTGAATGTATTTTAATTAATTACAACATTTTATTTATAATTTTTTTGTGCATGACACAAAAGCTGGATAACATAGACAAAATATTTAATTTCATTGGTGTCATCATTAGGCAACAACAAAAAAGCAGTTGATAAGCATCTTAAAATAAATAATTTAAACTATTAAATTTACATATAATTATGTTTATGAAAATATGTCCAAATGATGACTATTTTCAAAATACAAATAATATATTGAAATAATCAATTATAAGAACATCACAACGAAATTATCAATTTGCATTCGGAGAGAGATGTTTTATATAATCAGTTTAAGTATTTTACTTAATTGAGAAACAAATTAGCATATATTTTACAGTATCTTCAGCTGCAGAGAAGTGATATATATATATATATATGTATATATATATATATATATATATATTCATACATACAGTATACAGTATCTTATACTTGATACACTGTATAAAAAATTTTAAAAAATGAAATTTACTGTAAAAATTGCAGCTGTGATTGCCAAACTTGTTACTTCCAAAAACTGTAAATAAGTTTTACTGTAAAATTACATTAAATGTTAGATTTATATATACAGTTTTTCACTGAATATAGTAAAATAACTTACTGTTAACTAACTAACAGCTTTTTACTGTAACATTTTTTACAGTCTTAAAATTACAATAATTTTCACAGCATACATTTCTTAATAGTAAATATTAATTTAGCTAGTGGAGAATGTTCTCAAATTTAATTCAGGATATTTGTGTTATGTCAGTGAAAGCAGTGATGTGGAATGACAGTAAAGATGAATTGATTGTGATTTTCACTGCATTATCACGTGTGCTCCAGTGAAGATTGTAGCTGCAGATGTGAAGAAGTGAGTGTTGTGTGTGTTTGTGTGTTTCAGCTGGTCCCGCAGTGAAGCCCTCCGTGTCTCTGCTGCCTCCCTCTTCTCTGCAGATCTCTGGAGACTCAGCCGCACTGCTCTGCCTGCTCAGCTCTTACTCTCCACAGGGGGCGCAGGTGAGCTGGACGCTGGACGGGTCAGAGGTCACCGAGGGGGTTCAGACCAGCGCAGAGAGCGAGCGGGACGGACGCTACAGCCGCAGCAGCGTCCTGAGCCTCAGCAAAGCACGCTGGGAAGACGCAGAGCGCTTCGTCTGCAGAGTAACACATGACGGAGCTGCTCAAGAGACCTCGTTCCTCAAGAGCTCCGAGTGCTGATGTTTCTCCAGTGAAGAGCAGCAGGATTCACAGCAGTCACGTGATTTACAGCTCAATACTCAAGCAGTCTTTCAATCTGCTGCCATTGCTGTTCATTCAATAAAGCTTCTGAACGCCTTACATTTGTGTTCGACTGCATCATTGATCAGTGTGTCCTTCCTTCACTAAAGTTTCAGCTGCTGTTGATGGATTGTAATAGTTGAGAACAGCTGCGTTTAGCAGTAAATGTGAACTGAAGCTCTTGGGGTTTGAACATGGTCTCTGGAGACGGAGCTGCTCTATTCTGAGACCATCAGAATCACTAAAGCTGCCAATGCAAATCTGATTTGGTTTGATTGGCTAAACGCTCTGATCTGGAACAGTTTCAATTCTGCTCATGAGAAATTAGTTATTAGTAATAATTTAATTTAAAAAAAGTTATAAAAAAATCATTACCAACTTGAGATGAATTAGCTACTAGAAAAACTGCAAGAGAACATCTTTCTCTTACTGGTGATACACAGTCATCTTATTAACTTTACAGTTAAATATTAGTGTAGTATAATCTAAACATAAAAACTACATCACTGGACCTGAGAATTTGATGTCAGTTTACACACTCTGTATCTTGAGCATAACTGAGTCAAACCCGTCTGTCACAGGACAGATCACAGTCTAATAGAGCTGATTTGACTCCTAACTCAGTTTTGAGCTCATGTGTAGTTGCTGTGTTTGTCTCTGTGTGTCAGTAGTGAGTGATAGTGTTTGAGCAGCTGCAGGATCAGTTCAGTCACTGTGACTCTGACTGACGGAGGTTTTTGTACGACTCTTTATCACTGTGTGAACACAACTTGACTGTTGATGGCATGTATACTCTGACAGTAATAATGTCCAGCATCTTCAGTCTGGACTCCACTGATGGTCAGAGTGAAATCACTGTTAGATCCACTGCCACTGAATCTAGATGGAGTTCCTGACTGGAGGGTGCTTGTTAAATAAATCAGGAGTTTAGGAGCTTCTCCAGGTTTCTGTAAGTACCAGTTCAAAGCATATACCCCCTCATGACTGAACACATCTCTGCTGGTTTTACAGTTGATTTTGACTGTTTCTCCTGGTTGAGCTGCTGTCGTTGAGGGACTCTGAGTGACGCTGATCTGGCCTCTGCAATCTTAAAACACAAAACAAGAAAATCAACTCAAAATTTAATATTATACTTGAGAAAATTAATTCATATCAAACTTGTGCTCCACAAACCTTGAGCAAACGCTGTGAGAGTCCAGATGAAGATGATGATGAAGGTCATGTTGATGAAGATTGTTGTGTGTGTCAGTGATGAAGTGTTAAACTCACAGCACTATAAACACTCAGAGCACTGAAGCATCTGAGCAATATGCAAACTCACTCCAGATCATTTACTTGAAGACAGTCGTTCAGTCTTAGTCATATATAATAAAACATTATTAAGAAAATCTAGTAAAAATCTGTCTTTTTCATAACATGCAATCGTTTAATAGTAAAACTGTTAGAAATTGCACATTAATTTGATTGTGAATGCATCTACAAGACCATCTTTAGTATATTATCCTGACTCTCCTGTGAGACTTTTAGAATATTTTTGAATGTACTGTAGTTGGATAGAAACAAGACCACAATTCCTAAATTTAATGCCAAATCCATGGATGTTCCTACCGATTTTTACAGACATGAGGATCATCACACACGTGTCTCTGTCAATCACTGAATCAGCTGAGTTTGAATGAGTCATGATATAAAACATTTTCACTTTTATGAACTGAGGTTTGTTCTTTAGTAATAATGTAGACTGCATAAAGCAGATGAAGTAAATGAAGATAATGTCTGCTGTGAGTGGATGTGTTTGTTGGAGACTCAGTTGATGTGTGTTTGTGCAGTTAGTGAAGCGTTCAGGAGGTTTTTGTTCAGCTGCTCTATTAGTTTGTATCACTGTGGAGGACTTTCGGCAGCGGCACCAAACTGGATGTTGGCAGTAAGTAAATCATCATTTAATATTATTAATACAACAACTGACTGTTAAACACTTTGCTGCTCTGTAGAAAGGATGCATGCTTGTTTATGTATTTATATATATATATATATATATATATATATTTTATTTTCAGTTCACATTGAATGTTTGGCAGTTAACATTGTAAAGATGGTTTTCATTGTCATGGCATTTTTCTTTATTTCATCCAGTGAACTATAATCATTTCTGTTAACTTGATAATTATTGATAATTAAATTGTAAATGCAATGAAATAAATTTTACATTATGCTGTCATTTTGGCACCACTTTGATTTTACTTGAAAATAAAAAAAAGTTTAAAAAGTATAATTAAGGAAAATTAAAAAACTAATTAAACTTAATTTTTCCAATTATTGTGTTGATTTTTAAGTAAAGCCTGCAGATATTTTTAAACTTGAAATTGCTTAAATGTATTTTTTGTTAATATTTGTATGTTATTTTTAAAGTTATAGCAAACATGCCAGACATTTTGTTTTATTTTCTATTTTTAAAACATAGTTTTGTACCTGATTTTTTTCATGCTGTCATCAAAAATTGTAATGAATTCCTGCCATTCTGTTTATTTACATATGATCTTTGATGCTTTTAATCAAAGTAACAGTGAAGTTGGTAATGAAAATGACTCTTCAAATCAATATATTTCACCAAACTTTCATTGCTTTGCTGATCACAGGCTTTGTAAAAATTCATTCAGGTGACTTGCAGTTTATTGTTGCAAAACTGACTGAGAAAAACTATCACTGTATTAACTGAAAGGAGAGAAATGCTTTCTTCTTGACTGAGTTGAGTGTTGTGTGTTTGTCAGGCGTCACTCGTCCTAAAGTGAGCGTCCTGCCGCCCTCCAGTGCAGAGATCTCCTCAAAGAAGACAGCGACACTGGTGTGTGTGGCCAGCAAGGGCTTCCCGTCAGACTGGAGGCTGAGCTGGAAGGTGGACGGGAGCAGCAGGTCTCAGGAGAGCAGCGCTGGGCTCCTGGAGAAGGACGGTCTGTACAGCTGGAGCAGCAGCCTGACTCTCTCTGAGCAGGAGTGGATGGAGAGCGTCTCAGTGAGCTGTGAGGCCACACGGAGCGGCCAGCCTGCGCTCACTGGACACGTGACGAGACAGCAGTGTTCAGAGTAGATCTGCTGCTCTTCTCACTCATGTCTCACATGGAGACTAACAGCACATGAGCGACTCCTTCATTCTCCACATCCAGCTTCAGTCGCTCTCATCTGCAGCTGCTCTGCTTTGTGTGCTTCATACAAGACTATATGTGTGATTTTATTAATATTCAGTCATTAAATAAAAAATAACTGACTTTGTGTCCCTTTTTTGTCATTCTTGTTTCAGTTCTTTCATTGAATCAAGGGTTTAGCTCACGTATTATAAATATACTTAAGTCAGTGTACCATGAAAACACCTGCATATACATGATTGAACAACATCTTCTCTATTCTCAGAGGAACACAATCACAAATGCAAATATGAGTTCCGTTTCACAGTTTGACTCGTTATTCTGTGAAATGAGTGACTAATAGACAGAAGAGGCTTGCTACGTCATTAATAATTTATAAAAATGTGTAAAAACTAAATCTAAAGAGCCTCTGTCCTGTGTACAATAATTATATAATTGTGTACAATCTTGTGGACAGTAATTAAACAAGAAAAGAAACAGAACAAGAAAATATAAAGTAGGCTTACATATAAAAATAGAAATAAATACATATATTTGTGAAAAAGTAACATTTAGTAAACGTGCTGTGTCTCCCCCTGTGGTCAGGAACCGTATTTTTCGTTTACTGAAGTTTCTGCTTTTCAACCTTCAAAGACTGACAATAGTGCAAACCAATAGCATTTAAGTGCGGGCTGTGAAAGGATAATTTCATTGGTTGGACCTACTGAACGAACACGCCCCCTTTACTGACAAGTCATTTTTTTAATCTGAACGTGGAACAGCACTTAATGAATCACCTCGTTAATGAACCAACGGAACAAATGGCAACCGCTACTGTCGACATGAGAAGGAGTCACTTAAAGGGGTCATATGATGCGATTTCAAGTTTTGTTTTCTCTTTGCAGTGTTACAAGCTGTTTGTGCATAGATAAGATCCCTGAAGTTGCAAAGACTAAAGTCTCAAAACCAAAGAGATATTCTTTATAAAATTTAAGACTCTGCCACGCCCCCCTAAAACGGCTCATTCAAACACGCCCCCACATCTCTACGTCACGATGTGGGGAGATTTTCATAACACTGCCCAAACATATACGCAATGAAAGAAGGCGGAACTATTATTCTGGCTGTAGTATTGCTGCTGCCGCCGGTGTTGTGCCGATTTTCGACTCCCTGCCAAATTATTACTCCCCTCATTGAAGTCACTACCTGATTGCCTAATCCTAACCCCTCCCCCACACCTAACCCTAAACCTACCAATACTAGGGGAGTAATAATCTAGCAGGGGTCAGAATTCGGCACTACACCGGCGCCATGTCCTGGAGACGCTGTTTCATTGTGAAAGCGAAACTACTTTGTTTGGGCTTCCAAAAGAGGACACAACTAGAAATCAGTGGTTAAGTTGTATTTACAACGCTGTTCCAGAACAGTTCAACCCAAATATTAGAGTGTGTGCAGCGCATTTTACAGAGGACTATTTCCTGAAACTGGGAGAGTAGCCTACAATGCTGGCTGTGCACAAAGGCTGTTTCTATAAAGTGGGGCAATTCCAACATCGCAAGGACAGTCTGGTGCTTCTGACTCACAGCCTGTAAGTACATTTCTGCCACTGACGATTCAAACACGAGTTTTGAGCAGTGTAGAGTAGTGCTTGTTGTTTGTCATTTCTCCGATCACAAATGCAGACATGGTAATGTTTATGAGGCGCGATGCAACGCGACGCGTAACAAGACATTATAAGTCATTATAATCAGTAATTATGTCCCCACTGGATGCATTAATGGGTCAATTTGTAATGGGTTTTATTGTTTTTGTGTGGTGGCGCCGTGAAACGCCATCACAATATGGTGAGGAGCGTAACATTTGCGTCTCAAGCTTGAAGTATTAGGCCAATCACAATGCACCGGATAGCTGGCCAATCAGAGCACGCCTCGCTTCTCAGAACGATGAGCTTTGTAAAAATCGACGCGTTTCAGAAAGGCGGGACTTAGAAGAGCAACAATAATGTACAGTATGTGGAAAATAATGTGTTTTTTGAACTTTAAACCACATAAACACATTGCATTACACCAAATACACAAAATAATGTTCTTTTTAGCAACATCATATGACCACTTTAACAAACCAGTGAGGATTTTGAACGAATTTATTTGGTGAACAACAGATCCAAAAGCGATTCGAGTCACCGAGATGAATCAAAACAGCACGACTCATGAGTTTATTCAAAATCTCAAATCAGAGTCTGTTTAATCAGAAATGTCACTTTGCTCACAGTTAATTTGTTTGATATCTGTTTACAATCACGTGCTAGGAGATTCAGGAGATTTCAACACTTAAATTCCGGTGTGTTCCTCACACATGGCCTCAGAAACATTTTTGAACTTTTTTCAATTCTGGACCATGACAGGCGTTTTTATGGAAAAGGAGCAGCTTGGACATTCTGCTAAGCGTATTTCGTGTTCCACAGAAGAAAGTAAATCATATGGGTCTCGGGCAACATGAGGGTGAGTAACTTTAATTTTTCAGAGTTGGGTTTCCTGTGCATTTCATATATTATATCCAGATCAGAGTTTTAGATTTACATGTTAGTATAGTGACTCTCTGGGTTTGCTGTTGTTAAATACAATAATAAAAGAATATGTAGGATCAAAACATGAGATGATTTAATTAGCCTAGATAACAACAAAAACAACATCACATAACAGTGCAATGAAAGTACAAAATTCTTTTAATAAATCACTTCTAATATATTATTATGACTTTTGCCATGCAGAACATTTTCCTGGATCAACAACTTTTATTTGCTTCTGGACCAACATTTCTGTCAGACAAACAGCCTTAATCTTTAAAACTGATAACCTTAAAATCTGTCTGTTTATAGTACGTCTAACAAGGATGTTGATGCAGGAACATTGTCATACTTGGCAAAATCACAGAAAGCTATTAATAAGCCACAGATGTGTTTACAATACGAGACTATCATTGGTCAAACAAATCACAAAGCTGATAACTGATTAATGCACATGTAGAAATGTAAGTAATATTTCCAGGCCAAATAATAACCTTAAAAGTTTGTATGTAGTTAGAGGTATTATCTAGTAGTCAAAGATATTTAGTGTGCATGTATAAAAATGATGAATTCTTTTCTTGACAGTTGCTAAATGACACAAAAATGACCACAGTGTTTAATCAGCACCAATGTGACCCATTCTCAACTAAAACTGCAGTTTCACAAGAAATGATGTGATTATATTCCATTCAGGATTAATACTTTTATCTTACCATTTACTTTCTATTCACTTCAAATATTCCAACTCTTCTTTCTTTTTTGTGTCTTATTGCCTCTCACACTTTCTGCTGCTTCTCTCTAGTCTACAGGCTGGTGCTGACCACGGTTATCCGCGGCCGGCAGTCCTGGACATGATGACTTATCACTGAGCTTTTTATTAAGGAGCTGTAAACTTTCTGCTTTTTCCCTCTCTTGCACGTAACATCACTTCCTGGTTGACTTTTTTCCGTATTTTTCATACTGTACTTCCCTTTGCCCTCAGTGCGAGACGGTCCAGATTCGTTTTCGGTGAGGTTTGATAGTTGTGTTTCATCTCCACTGGTTTGATTCTTCTGATTCTCTTCAACATCTCCTGATCTTGGGGAGCTAAACTGGATTTCCTCATAAATGCATGTCTCTGGTTTGGATTGGTCAGAGGTGGGTTTCAAATGGTTGTCAGACGATGTGATTAGTTGAGTGTCTGGTGATTGATTGGACATTTCTTTAATTCCATTAGCTTGTGCCATTTCGAATGTTGTTTTGGGACTTTGGCTCCGCCCACAGTCTCCACCATCCGGTTTATCAAGTGTTTGATTGGTTCCCTGGCCTGGTTGTTGATTTTCCACTGGAGGGAAAGATTCCTGAGGGTTTGCGTCATGAACGTAGACCGGGACTAACTCGCACTGTCTGTTATTTGACATAAAACAATCAGATTTCACGTTAGTGGAGACTGAATACTTTTGTCGGTCAGAACTTCTGTTCTTTTTATGAGGTTTGTGTGTTTGATTGTTTCCCTGATGTCCCTTAAACACCGTAAGAGTTGAAATATGATTGATGGAGTGGCTTTCTATGACGATGATGTCATTGCGAGATGATTGTTGTGATGTTTTGTCCTTGAATTCATTGTGCACTTTTGCATCACCACATTTTGGCTTTATTGGGTTGGCCGACTCATTGCTCTGGCTTTTAAATTTGTGCCTATTACCGCTGTAGCCGTTACTCAAGTTTACAACAGCAGAATCTGGAAAAGAAGAGAAACATGGCAGAACTGTATTATAACACAGTCACTGATAGATAGATTACATGCCTGTATGCGTTGAGGTGAAATCTTTTGTTCTTTGTCAATTTTGATGCAGGTGATACTAAAGTATTCAAATAGTATATTAGTTAAAAGGCTATGTGTGTTTATTAGAGTTTGCCTTGTGCATTTTGTGGTATTAATATGAATTAATACCTGAAAAATCCATCTGAATGTTTCATAGTAGTAAAATGAGAATGCATGACTGCATACTCAGCAAATGCATGTACCTGCTGTGTACTTCTCTGTCTCTTTTTCACTGGCTGTAATGAGTTTCAAGGGATGAATGTCGTCTATGAAGTGCTCTCTGGCGGCACTGAAAGAAGAGAATGAATAGTTTCAGAAGAATGTACAGTATATCAACAAGGGAGAAACAGAATGTTTGAGACTGAACAACAGTAGAAAGAATAAGTTATTCAGATAAATGAAAACAAAACTCAGACTGAATTAAAATGTGGTGTTTCTCAAAAGCAATTAAGGCATGAATCTATAGATTTAAAGACATGCACAACCAAATAACATGCATGACGTATAGTGCAAAGAGAAATCAAAGATTGAGTGCATCTTTAAAACCATGCATAGGGTGTTTGTATTCATGGAAATGTATTTTTTATTATGGTCAACTGAGTGAATTGTCTACGGGTATAGATTGTGTAAATATCCATACCTCATACTTCTGTCTCTTTTATCCATGTGTCTGGGTTTAGTTTGGCGTTTCTGAGAGCTCATGGCAGCGTCGCAGTCAGACTCAGAGTTTGTAAGGCACAAGGCTCCAGGCTCAAGCTGTAACATGCATTCATGCACACATGCACATAATCATCCATATTTATATTGATTGCTCTCTGGGTCATTTTGTTTGCAATTTAACTACATTTCCCAGCAGGCTCTGGGTTATTCCAACTAATTCCACAATGGTGGTCAATGCAGCAACAATTCAATGACCTTTGGATGTTGATATCATGCGGTATTCATTTTTAAAGGTTCAATTTCTGATGTTCAATAAAGACCACATTTATATTATTTTGAAATATTATTGCAACTTAAAATAACTCTTTTCTGTTTGAATAAATTTAAAAATGTAATTTATTCCAGTGATGCAAAGTTGAATTTTCAGCATCATTACTCCAGTTTTCAGTGTCACATGATCTTTCAGAAATCGTTCTAATATGCTGAATCTCACCTCTTGCTGACGGTGTGTCCAGACCTTTCTGTCAGCCAGTGCCTTCTCTCTGGCACTGCTGTTGTGATTTTGAGCCGGTTTCTTTTGTTGCATCTCTTCCGGTCCGTCGGCCCAGTGTAAGTGTCTGTTTTTGTCAGTCGTCTCATGCAGAGTTCTGCTGGGTTTCTTTGTCGCGCTCCTCTGGCTGTTCCTCAGTCCTGACTGCAGGGTGATTTGTTCGGGCAGCTCAGGATAGGGGTCGTCCACAAAAATGCGCTCGGCGATTAGTGATGTTGGAAGGGTAGACGTCACGACGCGTGTCAGACGCAGCGGTTCATGTGAGGCTTCATGTTCAGCACTCGTCCTGCTGTCATTGGCAGGACTCTCTTGGGTCCATTTCTTGTAACTCTGGTGAATCTTCATGTAGTCCTGCTGCTCCGCTTCGGTCACACACTCCTTTACATGAGAGATAAAGAAAGATATATCATCTTTAAATCAAACTTTTTAATGTCAAGGACCCCTAAACATGCTTATTCTTTTGTGAGAGACCCCTTTCTTAAAATATAGCTGTGAATTATTAATATATTATCTAGAAACTACTTTGAAAGTTGACCGTTTTTGTCAGTTTTTTTTCTATCCACTTTTAGCATTAATGTTGGATGTACAAACCTGGAAAAAAAACATTTTCAGTGCAAATTTATTTGTAAAGCACTTTAGCATATTTCTATTTTTTCGGTCTTTAGAAAGCAGAATGAAACAAATGTGTTAAAATATAAATGTAATATTTATTAAAATTAAAAAATTCAAGACAGGTTAACACATTTTTTAACACATTTTATTTTAATTAATTAATTAATTAATGTATTTTTTGCTTAAATCTTTAATGGACCCAAGCTCTCCCTTATAACTTCTGCTGTCAGTAAAATGCTCAGTTTTCTGCTGAATTTTTTCAAAATATGAATATGTATATTTATTCTTATTTATGAATATTTATACTCAGAACATTAGTGTGAAATGGCTTTTTTTCATTCTAATCAATAGGTCTGTGCTGACTCAGTTCAGTATCATAATTAATAAAATGTTAATAAATTAAAAAATAAAATTAATTTATAAAATGTAATTAAAATTAAAAAAATAAATTAAATGAAACAATTTATTTTCTCATTATATTATAATGACACTTATATATCTCTTTTATTTGTATTCATACAGTTATGAGATTGTGCTTGGCAATGCCCAGCCCAACTAGTGAAGTGGTTAAAGAATAAGTTGTAGGTTAAAATTTTGCAATCCCTCATGATTGTGCATTTGTGCCACAAGTTGCTCCAGGCGATTTGGCATCAATTTAATGTGGTATGCTGGTTAAGACCCAGAGCTGGTAAACAGAAGTTTCCTGGTTCAGTTCAAAAATTACAACGATTAAGCTACAGAAAGTTATTCATTTTTATCAATAGTTGGTGATTCAAGGCGACGTGATTGTTATCTTCATGAAAATGGAGTGGAGTGCGTCCTATTACCATGTTGAGACCTCCTAACTCGCCCTCAAAGTAGGAAACGGGTTTTGGCTGAGGAACTGGAGGATAGAAAGAGAAGATAATTTAGGTATACATACTTGAATGCTCATTGACACAGACCAACATGTACTGTATACTTACCACCCTGCCTCTGTAGACCCAGTAAGGCCATAAAGCGGTTCTTGTTCACCCTTAAACCACACAAGATATCCTCCATCATCCAGAGCTGCCTCTGTGCCTGGATCTGCTCCTGTGTGTGATTGAGGAGTTTGGATTGTAACATCTTTAGTCATTTAGCAGATGCATTTATCTAAAGTAACTCAAAACCTTTAAACTGGCCCAAATCTTTAACCACTATGCCACACTATCCCAAAGAAGTAAAGAAATTGATGCTTAAAATCTGACAGTTTACAGTTTTGATGTTTTTGGATGCTGATGGTTGCAACCAAAGGGACTGTAATAGAAGCAGAGCAATAGGTGATCTGCTAAAACGTCACATAATGTGTTTGTGTGCATTACCTGCGGCGTTCCGAAGTGGAGAATGTGTTGGAGATGAGAATGGAAAACGGACAGCTCGCTCTCCATCCGTTCATAATCACTCCACAAACTGTCCATTTCCTGAAGAAGAGAGGCATTGCTTTAGTAGGTTTGATTCATGCATTAATAGATTAACATGCATGAAATGATGCATATATGTTATATATTAGCCAATTTTTGATCAATTTATACCATCAACATATTGGCTATAGTATGAAAAAGGCTGATATAACAAACAAACCAGTAGTTTAACCACATAAAAGCACTGAATTGTATTATCTCTGTTGCATTAATTAACATTTTTTTTCTCTGGCTAAGATAATTAAATATTTCTAAAAACAAAATTAAATCTGTACAAAATATATGCAGGGCTTGACAATAAGCACACACTAGGGCTACACGAATTTTCAAATTGCATTTTTTCTGCTTAAAAATTGTGATTGCAATTTAAAATGCAATAAAAAATTGCTTGTTTGTAGGTCTGTAACATTTTGTGATAATATATCAATGTTATTATAAAATAGTAAATAATAACAATAATCTTTAGAAAAATTAATTAGTAGTTGTAGAAGCTGTTCTACATAAAAATATAAAAATTACTAAATAAAAACAAAAATGAAATATTATTGTAATATTTCACTGCTAAATAAAAGATTCAGTTATTTAAGAAAAATTATTTTATTTTATTTTATTTTATTTAAGAGAGCCCTTAAAGCTTCTCTTGCTGATAAGCGCATCTCATTACAAGTTTGGGAAGATGGTTGGCTCGTGTTGCACTCCCAAATGCATGTTAAAGCCACTTCAGAGTTGAAAACACTGAGTTGCTTGTGTGGAAATGAACACAATGTTGTGCTTCCCTCTGAAACATTTTAGTTTTATTTAAATTAATCATGGCCACCCTTGCACACACATGCACACAGTACTTTACCGATGACAAATCACATATTCTGGCTCTGAGGGTAACCAGCTCCTCCTGAAGCAAAGCCTTCTGGGATACTTCCTGCTCTCCAGGAAGTCCGTCTTCCATCCCCAGCCATTTGATTTCTAAAGCATACTCAATGCTTTTCTAAAGGAAAAGAGAGAGCAGACAGGAATATTTGTAAGGTGTATTTATCTACAGGTGATCTGTGATCTGTTTGTGTGACAGACCTTATCTGCCTGTAACTGAGCCAGCTGCATAGAGACGGACAGAAGCAGTTTATCACAGCCACACAGACGAGTGAGAACCACCTGAACGACAGAAAGAGAAGGAGGCAATGTCTGACAGAAGCTCTAGGATCTGGATCAGAGTTATTATAGTTAGCTAAAACTATTTAAAATACATTCATTAAAATATAATTTTCTTTATGTTGAAGCACTAAAAATGATTTAAATTAATTTTTATTCAATTAATAAAATTTTAAATTTTAAATTAAATGTTTTAAATTAAACAAAAAAGCTGACAAAAAACTACTAAAACATTAAATTTACAGTGAAAACAATTTAAAAATAAAAATGAATTTGAAATATTAATACAAATCATATTAGTATATTCAGGATACTAAACTAACACTAGACTGGATTCATCAAAATGTTCTTAAGAAAGAAGTGCATTTCCTAAGAAATGTCTCAAATTAAGAACATCTTGTTTTGAACTGTTAAGAATGTTTGATGTTGTTTGTGTAACAGTGATAAAGTGATAGTAGTTCCAGAGTAAAAAGTACACTGATGTTGTAATAGCAATTCTGGAATCAATAGTCAGTTATAAGAATTCTCATGTCACCTTGAAAATGTCTTCTTAAAACCTCCTAACTATTTAAAGCCCCAAGGTCAAGAAATGTTCTTGGGAATGCAAAATATTCACAAACATTATAGTGCACTCACATCTGTATCATTTTCCAGATCTCTGATTGGTTGTATTTCTCTCTCCATGAGGATGTCTGATTTACCTGCCTAGTGCAAAATAAAGTAAATAATAGTGTAAAAATGGTGTAGAAACAATTTTCACTCAGAAATTACTAGTAAACTTCACAAACAATTACAAAGAAAGGGCAAGTAACACATTGAAATAAACTTGACATTATGAAGTAGAGTCAAGTGAAATAGTATTTTCTTGTAAAACATACTCCACATGGCTTTACTGTAACATTTTAAAGAAAGTAATATGCTACACAGGAATATCAGAGACCATGTGATATTGTTAAAGAATTATTATCACAGATTTGTCTTACCTTGCACATTGCCATGTGTTCAGCTGTGTGGTAGTTGGAAGAGTAGCACACAGAACATGGAAACTCGGACTGAAACACAGATAGCCAGTTAAAGAAAGTATGGATTTTTGCACAGTATCAGCACATTTGCGTATATTCCTTATTCCCACCTTGTCGAGCAGATGTCCTCTCTCTGTGTAGATGCAGGGTGACATTGGAGCACTCGAGCAGTTTTCCAAGGGCCAAATGTCTGCTCTGCCCATATTACCATGACACGGTGACCCATACTGATCTCTAGGAAATAGAGGTTGCTTGAAGGTTGCCTTCGGATGTAGGAAAGAAAGAGGTTCCTCATCTGCGTTCAACAAACTCTGAGAATGCTCACTAGCTTCAGGTATGCTGACAAAGAGAAAGAGAGCAGAAAATGGTCATCTAAAGGTAAATTATGGCTGTTTTAGCGCAAGAAATCTCAATTTAAAGTCATGGGTCCTTTATATTTAAGTAGAAAAGGCCATCAAGACCTTTTTAAAGGTCCTTCATTCTGTATCATTCTGAAGCATCTCAGATCATTTACTTCCTGTTCTCATGTCTTCCTCTCAGCTCTGGTGTCTTCATTTTAATTCCCATCATGTCTTGATCCAGTAGAGTCGGTTCTGTCTGCACCCTGTTCAGTTTTGTTGCGGGCTGGGCGTTTCGTTCTGGAAACATGGCCATGTGCTGGAGCTCCATGGTTTCAGCATTATCTCCCATCTGAGTGAAGTCCTGAAAACTGGCACAGCGCCTAAAGACCGAGAAGAGACATTAAAGTAAATTGTAGAATGCATACAAATGGAGCGATTTTGGTTTGAGAGCTCAGGTTCACCTGTTGATGATGTCATCAGCCTCCATGCTTGCTGATTGGCTGAGAGCCCTGACCCAACCCAACATGTCCTCCTGGGTTTCAGCGCTCATGATGTACGGCCGCATCCCCTGATGAACAACCTAAATGCACAAGTGTACAATGAAACCATATGAACATTTAGATTTAAGGAGCTCCAAAAGACATTTGCTCTCACCTTGAATGCATATTTCCGGTTCCTGCACTCTCTAGGGGAGCAGTAGAGAATCCTGTAGCTGGGAAGAGGAATACTGCCCAGCACAGACTCCTCACGGCTGTCTGGAGAAACAGGTTTAGAGATGGATTTCATGTCAAAAGACTTAAGTATAAAGAGAAAAATGGTCATTTCATTCTTCTGTTTGAAATGGAAAATGACTGCACTTTAAATGTTTAATTTAACTAAACTCTATATAGAAGACAGTCACACATGGTTTTACCTTTATAATAATACAGGCAGTAATTGGAGAGAACAAACCATCTTCTTTTCCACAATTTCAGTCCAGTGCTGTCCTACAGAAAAAGACAGTTATGATGATGATCATATACAAATCTATCAGAAAATGTAACCTATGCAGTTACACCTACACTTTGTGTTATTAAAATATCATATAATCTTTATGCTTTAAAAATGAATGACATTTGCTAAAATGTGTTATTTTAGTATTTATATACTATTATAGTATTTAATATCTTGAATTAGCTTTTTTTACTTCATTTTTAATTTTAAGCTGATTTTTAGTCATTTTATGTGCTTTCGTCATTTTCTTATTTTTTATATATATATATTTCTAGATAGCTTAATTTATTTGTTTCATTTTTAGTATTTTAGTACTTCAACTTGCTTATTTCTAACTCCCAAAAAGTTTTTCATCTGATGTTTAAAATGTGTTTATTTCAAAATAGTTTATAACAATTTTAGTTTACAATAAAACTTTCTAAAATACATTTTACTTCAAAATATGTGAAAAACTTAATGCTGTATGTGGGTTGTTGACGTGACATAGCATTTCCCACAGGATAAAAATGAACACAATTAATAATGTCGTTATTTAAAATGCAGTAAATGATTAAACATTTCTTCGTCCTACATGGACCTGTTGTTATAAAAGCTGCAGTGTTATTTGATTTTTTTAATTTTTGAGCCAAATCTCAAAATTGTCCTATGGTGTGACTGTCTCAATCATGTTTCAATAAATTACAACTTTTATAAATGAAAAAGGAAAACATAAAAATGTTAATAAATACCTCCGGGATAATTGTACAAGTGTCTATTTTAATGTAAATGTAATTTTAATGTAAATGTATTTTAGTAAATGGCAATTATTTTTTTCATCCATATATTTCTGAAAGCATAGGAACTTGATACATTTTGTCTCTGAAAACCATGTCCTGTGGTGTGACACCATATCCTGATTTTAAATCGGCCAATTCCAGAGAAAACTTTAATTAGTTGAAGGACCCCATTCACGGTCATGTTACTGAAGCCCCCTGTGAAGCCCGTGACATGAGCAGATGCTCAATTTTTGTCTCAGAATTGTTCAAATATTGAACTTTTTTTGGAAAGTGTTACGTTTTGTTGTCCTTTGGTGTGACACCCCTACATTATATTTTTTAATGAAAAACTGCATGTTAAACTACATAATCATGGAAAATTATGTAAATGTGTCTTGCTTACCGCTAATGACAGGTTAGCTCGGAATAGCAAGGTCATTAATTAACAGAAAAAGGCTGAAACGTCCTATGGTGTGACAGAAAATGTCCTCCGGTGTGACGCCTGAACTGTTACACCACAGGACAAAGATGTCACACCAGAGGACAAGGTCTCTTGAAAACATTTTAAATAATTAAATAAGATTTATTTAACTCCTTTTTATTCTTTTTTGATCATTTTCAGTGTTCTTAATTGCAATAATTACATTAATTAAACTATTTTCTGATGTTTTTACAGAAAATTTGTACTGTTATAAAGTGTCATGAAAATAAGTATAAAATGTGCTACTTTGTTTTTGAGACAGAAAGAATTGAGGGAGAGAAATTAGTGGAAGAGAGAGGACACGGAAATATAGACAGAAAATGAACACGCAGAAAGGAGGAGATCCTAAGAGAACAATGCAGAAAATAAAAAGAATCAAAATGATGCCATATAGTTTTAAAAAATCCATTCACATCTTAATGAATATAGTTTGAATATCAATCATATTTAGCTGTGCTGCACATGCAGCAGGGGGCTAGAAGAGTTTCAGTAACATGCTGATTGACATGAGCATGTTGATATTGTTTGTATCAAAATTAAACTTTCTTTCTCCTTTGACATGTTCAAAATGAAATAGAAATGATTTAATAACTACCATTTCTGTCCTTTAGTGTGACGTAATGTCCTATGGTGTGACACACGTAAAAGAACCACCGATTTGTTTTTATCTCAAAATATCTTTAAAAAAACAGTTAAGTATTGCAGTGGGGAGATACAAATATCACTCAACTTAAAATGGTATAATTTTCAGCAGTTTTGAACGGATGACAGCAAAATTGAAATTGAAATTGAAATTGTCCAACAAGTCATGGGGTAGAAAATAAATAGTACTATATGAAAATAAGTGTCTAACAAAGACGATAAATCTCTCTCATGCTATTTATGTATTATTAAGAGGTTGTTTTTCTTCATTTTTCCTATGTCACACCATAGGACAAATTTATGGTACAATTCAGTAAAATATTTTAAAAAGCAGTGAAAGAATTGACGAAGTTAGTGACCCTTTATATTTTCTCAAAGATCAGACTTCACACTACATAAATATATGCATTTCTTTAAAAAAAAAAGCTATTTTACAAAAAAAACATTTTTTACTGCCTATTTGTCAACTATCCATTTACACTCACATGCATTCAAGGTGTAAGGAAAATATATCAGTCATTATATCAAAAATATTCAAAAAATGTAGTAAATGTTTTTCATAATAATGAAGCCAACATCAAGAAACTTGGTATTTAAAGTACAAAAGATGAAAAGTTTTAAAATAGACGTTTGTAAAATATTTCTTGAATATCTTTATTTGTCATGATTTGGTGATGCTGCCACAGATAGAGACACAGAGATGTCAGTATTGTGCTCTGTTCGTTACCCTCTTGTACAGCCATCCTCTGATCACCACAGGACAGTTGGGGTCTCTCTTCGCTGCTTGACATCTCTTTCCAAACGTCTGCACTTTTTCATTACACTGCACATATTTAATCACACAGACTACGTCAGTAGGTTTGAAATAAGTATTCGGGTGTGTCCGTATGTGTATGTGATTTCACCTTGTCTCTGATCGGCAGAAAGGACACTGTGGCGCTGCTGGAGGCCTGACTGACTCTGTCCTGATCCTCCATCCTAGACAGACAACAGCAATGCAGCCAGAATGAAGCATCAATAACCATCAAGCTGTTCAGGTTAGCTGACCTTGCTATTTTATATTCAGAGAACACATTTTTGATTCATTGAGATATTAGTGATGTCAGTCCATCATTGGCTCAGTATATCAGGGGTTGGAAGGCTTTTAGAGCTGCTATACATGCCGTATTTTCCTTATTAAGGCCCAATCCCATCCCAGTTTGCTAACGTTAAATCATTACCGACTGCACGATAGTGCCACCAGGGCTGTCCTTTGGGCAGTGCAGTGGACCGAGGGGGACCAAAGCCCCCCGCCAACCAGAACGCGATCGCGAACGGACCTTGCGCCAGGCCCCGTGCCAGCTAAGTACGGCCCTGAGTGCCACAACATATTTTCATGTCTGATCTGGGCGATAACCACCACAGACATTGAGAATAAGGGGTAAAAAATAGAATTGGGATTGGGCCTAAGTAGCTGTATTGGTAATGCAGACCTGTCTATTAGATCTGTTTTTAAAACAGAAATAAAACAAATCTGTATATAGACGGTTTCAACGGCAACAACATAAACAAACGTTACTGCGCATGCGCGCTTTAGTGGCCCTAACTTAACTTCCGGTAGACACCCAAATAGAATCACTAACAACAGCTAAGTCCCTCTAGAGTAGATTATTTTTTGATAACAAGCAAAATATGTTTGCTCCATAAATCAGACGGACTTATTAAAAATGCAAATTCATTCTCTGCCTGCAGGAGGTGCTGTAAAGCGGGAAAAACTAGAGGTTTCCCCGGTAACGGCTGTTGACAAAGCAGCGCTGAGCTTACAAACGCTGCTTTATCAGGCATATAACATGCAAGATGAAATGAAAATGACATTGAACATTTTCTGAAGACAGTCTTCCTTCAGAAATACAGTGATATAAAAACACCCGCGCCTCGTTTTGATTTTTAAACGTGCATTATGTGCTCATGTTTATTCAATGAAAAGCCTTTTGGAAAATCGGTCAGTTTTAATATCGTGGCGGGTCGCCACAAATAAATAAATGTATGGGAAACACATCCTACAGCACAACAACCTGAGCCCAATTCATTACTCATCACTTTAACTTTAACTGTGATTGTAGCCGACGCCACTAATCAAACTGATAAACAAACACAGACCGGAAGTTAACTTCGGGCCAGGCACGTGCGCCCAATGAAACCGTCTATAGTTTTGTGGAATACCAATTCAAGAGCAGTTTGTTTTTGCATTGTTTCATGAGTTTTCTACTTTCTACTGATCCTCAGCTGCTCGTTGGAGGTTGTAAAGCATGTTTGTTTGTAAAACTGTTTTGAAAGCCTTGTACAAATAAATGTGATATATAAATAAATGGCAATGTTTCTCATAGTGGGTACAAAAAAGATATGGCAATAAAAAGTGTATATTTTACAGAAAATGTTGGCTTTAGTACAATGGTACAATTATATTAAAAGCCTATTTTATATTTTTGTGAATGATAATATTTACATGTATATGTATAAGTAATATTTTTCTCAAAAAGTCTAAATACAAAAAAAGGTGATTTAAATACAAATAAAATAATACAAAATAGATGACATTTTAGGGGTCATTGGAATCAAAAAATTGAGAAAATGTTGGTTTTAAGTTTTTTATTGAGCAACTGTGGTTTATCAGTGTCAATCATCATTTACATCATCATCATCATTTACCACACTGACCACAGTTGCTCAACATGATTTGTGAAACATGCATCAATTCACAGTCTTCATCTCACGCTCTGTAGCATGTATTCTCTAGCTGCTGCAGTGTGTACATGGACCTCATACATTCTGACAGCCTCTATCCTCTCTGAAAACCACTGCTTTCAGCACTGTACACTGATTGTTGGGAAAGTCCATTCCACTTTTTATTCACGTCATTCCTTTATTCCCACTGACATTCTTTAGTCATTTATCAGAATAACTGAACTATTGTTCTGATGCAAACTAGACTTTTACATTTATAGAAAATGTGAGTGGTGCTTTCCTGGGCAAAACTCAATTCTTAAGTTTTTAGAGTGTTTTAAATGAGTTGCTGGGATGTTTTGTGGGGTTGTGAGTGTGTTGCTATGCAGTTGCTGAGATGTTTTGAGTGGATTTTACAGTCTGTGTTGGTTATCAGTATATCAGGTTATCAGTAAGGTTATAAAGTCACACAAAATGATATAAGGTCATGCAAAATGATGTTCAAACTCACATCAGACACGTTTAACTTAAGCACATAATCACTTGAGATTATCTACTGTCATGTAGTATATATGTTGTTGTTCCAGCCACGACGTCGCAGAAATAGAAACCGTTTCTGTTTCGCGGCTAGTTAGGACAAAAACTCTGATTAAAGTCCCCCTGTAGTGAAAATCAAGTTTTTTTTTTTGTTGTAGTTTATTTGTCTATGTGGTGTTTTTAATATGCTTTTAGACAAACCATGTGCCAATCCATTAATCATCACCATTGCTAAGTATTTTCTCCTTAAAACTGTAGTTTCCCAAAGGCTGTCCCAGAAATGCGGTTTGAAACAGCCCTCGGTTTGCTACGTCACAATTCAATAACCAATCACGTCAAGGGATAGATTCCTATCACTAGCATGCAAAATATAACAATACTAGCACAAAACCAAAAATAAATTAGAGCAAAAAACCCATGAAGCCGAGGTTTAATGTGAATTTAAAACCGCTAACTTGCGTTATAACCCGCCTCTCCCACATCGGCGTCTGCACTTCATCTGTTCAGAGTAGTGAGTGTGTTGCTATTGTGGTTGCTGGGGTGTTCTGAGTGAATATGTTGCTATGCAGCTGCTGGGGTGTTCTGAGTGGCTTTGAGTATGTTGCTATGCGGTTGCTGAGGTGTTCTGAGTGAATATGTTGCTATGCGGTTGCTGGAGTGTTCGGAGTGAATGTGTTGCTATGCGGTTGCTGGGGTGTTTGGAGTGAATGTGTTGCTATGCGGTTGCTGGGGTGTTCTGAGTGAATGTGTTGCTATGCGGTTGCTGGGGTTTTCTGAGTGAATATGTTGCTATGCGGTTGCTGGGGTGTTCTGAGTGAATGTGTTGCTATGCAGTTGCTGGGGTTTTCTGAGTGAATATGTTGCTATGCGGTTGCTGGGGTGTTCTGAGTGAATGTGTTGCTATGCGGTTGCTGGGGTTTTCTGAGTGAATATGTTGCTATGCGGTTGCTGGGGTGTTCTGAGTGAATGTGTTCTGAGTAGTTGTGAGTGTGTTGCTATGCAGTTGTTGGGGTGTTCTGAGTAGTTGTGAGTGTGTTGCAATGTGGTTGCTGGAGTGTTCTCTGAGTGGTTGTGTGTTGCTATGTGGTTGCTGAGATGTTTTGAGTGGTTGTAAGTAGGGCTGAGCGTTTAATCGAAATCGAATCGCAATCGCGATTTGATATGTTGCTATTTGCTAATCGCAAAGCCTGTGATGTGGACGCAATATGACTGTTCCAGAGCAAATGCATGACTGCCAGCCTTGAGTGGCAGTCTTACTAACCAATTAAGTGAGCGCACCTCTGTTCTCCCCAATCAGCACTGCTCTAGCCAACTGCGTAAACACCCACCATTAAAAAAATACAAATAAAATAGAAAGCGAGAGAGAGAGGGAGGGGGATTATGGGGTCTACAGGGTCAGTTCGATAGTTAGGCAAATTAATACTAAAGAAAAACGTATGTAATATGAGATAACTTCGGCTTCGAAATGACAGACACCAAACAAAAAAGGTAATTTGCAAGAGCTGTGTCACAACACATATCAAGAGCTCACTTATCGGTTATGCTTCAGTACTGGAGAATAAAAGATACATTCTTAGATGTTTTTATTAGTACATGAACGTTATTTTACACATTTTATCTCCCCAACAGATTCTAATTTGAAATAAGTTTATATTGCATGTTCGCTATTCCCAAATCAGAAGACAACACACACGGCTCCGCACCGCAAGTCTCTACGGGCGCATCTGGAAATATGGACGAGGCTTGGCGCACACATGCAGCCTGTGTCAACTCGCTCCTGGCTCCGCGTTTAAAACAAATGTAAATTCAGTCTGACTGCTTTGCTAATTTCACTTGGATGAAATGAAACTTTCAGCATATTTTTCCACGTGTTCTTAAAATCCCAAATACTTAAAAATGAATAAATCATCCTATGTAACCTATGTAATAATTTAATAATTGACAAAGGAATACAGTTCTTTATCTACACAAAATAAACAAATCTTTCCTGTGAAATTCAGTAATTAAGTAAATTCTGTAAAAATAGCAATACCAATATAATCTTCCCTGCTGAAAAAAAACAAAACAATAGAACCCCTCCCAAAACACTATAGAAAATTTAATGGATTTAAGGGTTAGAATGGGAATTGTATTGGTTTTAATGTAAACTATAATGGTGTCTACTGGTATTGGATGGATTCTATTGGTGGGATGTAATCTGGTAGATGGGAACCAATAGAACAACAGTAATTCCTTTGGAATAATGCCCAAAACACACTACAAAAAGGAATTTTGTAATGGTTTTAATGGAAACCATAAGAATTTCTATTGTTTTGGTTTTTTTTCAGCAGGGTAACGATACCCATACTTTGCTGCACGCCATTGGGGTGTTTGGTTGTCAGTGTGTTGCTATGTGCAAGTAAAAAGAGTTCATGCCCAAGTCTCTAATTTTGCTTTATCGTTCACCCTGTGGAAACTGTAAGCCAAACACAGCTTATCTCAACAAGGCACATGATTTGAGGAATCATTCGTGTCTGAAGAACAAACGCTGCAGGACGACACACAACCTGAAGTTTAATGGTAATGGCTAGGAGCTTGTTCATATTACTAACTCTAAGTATAAAGAATAGACTTGACCGATAGAGAAGAACATTCTCGTGCAAAGAACAAAGCAATCGCAAGTAAGTTGCAACATGTGGTGTTAGTTCAGAAGCTCACTACATGCGAGTTGCAAACTCTGCAGATTAAGTACTAACCAAGCTTGAGGATTTCAGTAAAGTGCTCCAGATTTGATCAATATCCTTACAAACTTAATAGAAGAGCTCAAGAAGTGTTGCAGGAGTCTGTCTTCATGCTATTCTGGGTGCTGCTGACCTATAACATAGAGTGACACATAACAGCTGTTTTGCTCTGGCCACTGGATGGGTTCATAGAGTACGTGAATGAGAGAGAGAGAGTAGAATTAGAAGAATGAATGATCACAGCTGCTACTGGTCAGTACAGCTGCTCTGCAGGATCTCTTTGGACAGCTGTGGTTGCCAGAAATTCACTTAAAAATATGGCAACAATGTTTTAGGCACAATGGGAGGCAACCAAATGTACATAACTGATAAAAAAAAATAAGAAGAAATATAAATATAGAAATGATATATTATAAAAGGTTATATTTCATCTAAACAATTTACTGTGAAAATACATGTGGTGTCTTGGTAAATGTAATGTAGATGATCACCATAACTTATAAGATAATTCATACTTTTTACCAAAAAAAAAAAAAGATTCACCCAGTATTTTACAGTAAAACATATTGTATTAGTACATCTAATATTATTTTTCATCATTTTACAATGTCTGGTAACTTGCTTTAAAAATTAACAAGTTTGTACTGTAGCATTTTTATTATATTTTGTACAGTAAAGAAAGTGACAGCAAGAATGCATGAATACATGTGGACATTGAGTATTTGAGGTGTAGGAGTGTGTGTGAGCGTCTGAGAAATGGTTGCATAATGTCTGTTGTTCCGAACACATACAAATAGAGCCTGTGCAAAACAAAGCATGAACTGTTAGAGGCCTCGTGAACAAAACAACAGTCACTTATTGAGCAGTGCTCACTGGCGATCTGGACAGGATGACTGCAGCATTTTGGCTTGTGAGATAGAGCTCTTCAGAAAGATTGTGGTAATGATTATTATTGCACAAATCATGAAACATTTGTGAATACAACACCCAATGCACTGTGAGAATTTTCTAGCAAAGTAATAGCAAATATTGCTCAATGGCACATAATCAAGGTCACTGAAAGTTTATATGCAGTTACAGTGCAGTACAGTTTAGACCAGTGAGATTCCACTGTTGCTTTAATGTGCCATGTCTGGATAAGCAGAAAAGATCTCTCATAGAATATGAATGGATGATGTTTGCTACACAAATTAGTTTTCACGTCGGCGCCGATATCCCTGTGGTTAGTGCGTCGACATATACAGCACAACTGCGCTCACGACGACCCGAGTTATCTCGAGGCCCTATGCTGTTTCCACTTTCCTCTCTCTACCCAATACTTTCCTGTCATCTCTCCACTGTCCTGTCTGAATAATAAAGGAATTTTAATTTTTCACATCCAGACTGTCTGTGCTGTCATTTTGTAAGTAAATAAATCTAAAATTTGTGTTCAGCCAATGAGGTCTCTATTTAGATGACGCTAAAGTCTTCAGTGCCACGTGATCCTCCAGAAATCATTCTAATATGCTGATTTGCTGCTCAAGAAACATTTCTTACTATTATCAATGTTGAAAACAGCTGTGCTGCTTCATATTTTATGGAAACCATGGATTTCCCAGGATTTTTTTAATGAATAGAAAGTTCAACAGCATTTATTTGATATAGAATTATTTTGTAACTTTCACTTTTGATCAATTTTATCCATCCTAGCTGAATAAAAGTATTAATCTCTTTCAAAAACTGTACTGACCCCAAATATTTAAGCGCTGATGTGTTGAGCCGATCACATACATCACAAAAATCTGATTTAGAGCCAATAAGAGTTAAAGTTAAATAAGACTGTGTTCTCATTAACAGTGTTCAAAACAGTATAGTGGGTAAAGCAGAACATGAGCATACCCCAAACAAAACAACCCAACCCAACACAAGTACACACGTACAACACAATACAAGTACACAGAGAAACCCAATATCATGTAAGAAAAGAATAAACTGATTTCTTGTACCTGGTCTGTTTTCGGTACCCAACAGCTACTTCCAGCGTCATGGTGCGTTCAGCATCTCTCCCTCTGAGAGACAAACGCTCCACACAGTCACACAGACTCTCTTTCATCCCTTTAACACTGAATCCTCTGTTTCCCCGGTTCACTCTCTTTTTTCGCCTCTGATGTCTGTAAAGTGGCATTTAGCTTCAAGTCTGATGGTAGGACAGAAAAATCACAAATCAAATGACTCGACTAATTCCTCTGAACAGTAATGGAGAGCAAATGGAGACAGTGTAATGCTTCTTTTTTCTAAAATCAAAAACGTGTCTCTTCTAGTTTCAGAAGTGCTTGAAAAAATGTCTCTGAATGAGACTATGAAAGCGTAACTGCAGAGCATTTAAATGGGTGTTATGTTATGTTAGCATGGCCTAGTATAGACTTCCTTATGCCATGTTTTTTTAACTATTACCATAGTAAAACCACGGTATTTATATAGTCACTGTAGTTTTGTAAGTGTTATAAGAATATGCTTAGAAATTGAGAACATTGTTAAAAAAAGTTATTCGATGGAAATGGTGTAAATGATCAATATTTGAGAAATTCATAGGGCACTATGACATCTGTTTTATTTTTCTCAAAATTGTATTGATTTGATGAGTATAATGAGTCACTAAAGGGAACATTATTGGGAAGTGCTATGAATAAAATGACCAAAGATTTTCGATTCAAATTTATGTCAATGTACAATGAAAGTGAAATGCTATTTGCTGTTTTTTCCATTATTTACAGTAAATGACCTTCTAGCTTGTTTGCAATCCTGTGGTGTGTTATAAAATTATATTATAAATACAAGTACACATGATTGATATAGTCTCTCATTAAATTAACCCAGAACTGTGAACGACAAACTGCATTCATGAACTACAAAACTGCATGCAGCGTCACTACAGGACACTTCCCCAACTTCCCTTTTACAGATTAAATTTAAAAAGAGCGGCCATCTAAGGAGACAACAACTAAACCGAAGTGATCTTCTCTCATACAAGACCTTCTGATCATCGTAAGTATTCTTAGCTTGAACTTAAGTTTAAAATGATTAAACACATTTAGTAGTAATACACTGTTGTAATTTAATATTAAAATCAATGAAGCGGTGAAGAATTTGTCTGCTAAAAGGAGTAGTGGATTTTCTTTTGCCCTTTTCCCTTCAGACCTGCAGCATGATGTTGCCACCAGTGGTTTTATTTTTCTGTCTGCTGTCTCTGAAAGCAGCAGCTACTGAAGGTACATTTTTATTAACAGATTACACAGATTTTTGTGAGGAGGATTTACCTTGTCTATTGTAAAAGATGGATTTATATATATTTATTTTTTTTTATGGCTTATTGTGGTTTTCTCTTGCAGTGGGTCTTGGTGGTAAAGTGCTTATGTTTCCAACCAAAACTCATACCAGCTTTGTTAAACTCACTCCTAAAAAGCCACTGAGTCTTTCAGCATTTACTCTCTGCATGCGTGTTGCGACAGAGCTCCAGGGCGAGAGGGAGATCATTCTCTTCACCTACCGCACACCCAAGTTTGATGAACTCAACGTGTGGAGAGAGAAAGATGGCCGTTTGTCCTTGTATATTCAGTCTAGTGGCAATGCAGCATTTTTCCGTCTGCCTCCTCTCTCCACCTTCCGGACTCACCTGTGTGTCACCTGGGACTCTGCGACTGGTCTCACTGCCTTCTGGGTGGATGGACGTCGCAGTTTGTTCCAGATCTATAGAAAAGGTCTCTCAATCCGTCCTGGCGGCACCGTCCTGCTCGGCCAAGACGCTGATAAATATTTGAGCTCCTTTGATGCAAATCAGAGCTTTGTAGGAGAAATTACAGATGTGCAAATGTGGGACCATGTTCTCTCTGGCAGTCAGATTAAGGCAGTTTATTCAAACCAGGAACCGTATGTGCCAAAGGGAAATGTGTTGGACTGGATCACCATCAAATATGAGATTAATGGAAATGTGGTGGTGGCTCAAAATAACTGATTCTGATCAGGTGTAGCGTCACACTGTTTTATCTGTTTTAATGACTTGCAAAGCTGTAAGGGCTAACAAACACATTTTTTCTCAGCATTGCAACTTCAATGTCGGTGCTGTGTATATGAATAAATCCACTTCGGCTAGTTCAGAACACCCATCATAAGAGATTTTCAGTTAATTGGCTAAACTTCACTTTTGTAACAGTTAATGTTTTGTACAAAAAAGTACCTTGTTATTATGTATTTTCCCCAAACAACAACAACAACAACAAAATGCACATAAGAGGTTTGTCTTTGGTATTTGTTCCATGAAAACATCCTGCTCATCCTTCTCATTAAAAACAAAGCATAACATTTATTTAACCAAAAACAACTTATTTGAATATTGTGGGATTTGTGACATCACACTTGCAAATATATTTGCTATAACTGCTTCCAGAGCGGAGCTGTTGGAAAACTTTGATCTCGCTGCCGTGTGGTCACATGATTAAAGAAGCTCCTGACAGTTCCAAAAGAACAGCAACAGCGACTAGATTTGCAACATTTTTTGGTAAATATTTACACAAAATGTCTATTGATTACTATGTTTACTGCAATTTTTTTCTGGGGAGTTATAGTGAGAGAAACTATAAGTTTTTCCTGTGTTTAAGGCTGTTATAGAGAGAGAAACTTAATAGTGTTTAATTTTTTGAGAGAAGGGGGATGCTCTCATAACATCTGTTTTTCATGTTCAAGGTTACATTACATATTTGCTGTTTAATTTGTTTGTTATTACATTTATTTTTATATTGAGTAACAAAATACAGGGTAACACATCTCTTTCTATGCAAAGTATAAATTGGCTATTTCTGTGACAGCTCTTAAGACATTATTAATATTAATAATGATAGTCTTAATAATATCTTGTAATGTGTGATGCGCCACGATTTTCAAATCTTGTAGTGTACGAGTGTTTGCGTTTTTGAGAGAAGACAATCTGTAAAGCTTCTCCTTATTCATAATCCTGGACAATATTTTTTCTTGGATTGGAAAATTAAAACTGAAAAAAGAAGAATTAGGAAGAATCAAACAATTATGAATAATTCACTGCCATTGTGTGAGTAACATGTAATCATGTAATCCATAAAGTAACTGTACATTTTAAAATGTAATATACTCTAAATATAAGTACTTAATTTTTGGAATCTAATTATGTAAACCAGATTACTTGTAACCCATTACTGCCTATGTAGTGATGTTAGCCCATCACAACAGTGGCCCTTTACTCACAAGACTTAGAGGAACAGATCATTTCAGACATTGAGGGTTGCAAATAATCGTAACTGTGAAAATGAAAAACTACACCATGATCAGACATATCAGCCCAAACGATCAGTCATTTTATTTGTGTTCAGACAGTGAGGTTGTTATTTTGGGTTGTTATGGTAATGATACAGGCATCAGCATGAGACATAAGACAGTAGAGGTCATTATATAAACAGAGCATGGAAAAATGCAAATTTTGCCTCTGACTTCATTCATTCATTCATTCATTCATTCATGATATCTTGCCACAATACTTAGCATATTATGTGTCAAAGTCATTACTGTATGTCTGAAACAACTCACTTTTTGTCTCATTTAGCCAATAAATACAAACAATTGAGCTCAAATAAGTGCATTCAGAAACAATAAATGATACTACTTTTTGCTTATGATTACAGTCATGGTGTGAAAGATGAATAGCACTTTTTTGCTCAGGTACACTGCCGTTTGGGGTTGGTAAGGTGTTTAAAATCAAGGTTTTAACACTGTTTATATGTCTGTCTTTTGTGTACAATATGTGACCCTGGACCACAAACCAGTCATAAGTGTCAGTTTTTCAAAATTGAGATTTATACATCATCTGAAAGCTGAATAAATAAGCTTTCCATTGATGTATGGTTTGGTAGGATAATATTTGGCCGAGATACAACTATTTGAAAATCTGGAAACTGAGAGTGAGAAAATTGCCTTAAAAGTTGTCCAAATGAAGTTCTTAGCAATGCATGTTACTAATCAAAAATTATGTTTTGATATATTTACAGTAGGAAATTTACAAAAAATCTTCTTGGAACTTGATCTTTACTTAATATCCTAATGATTTTTGACATAAAATAAAAATCAATCATTTTGAACCATACAATGTATTTTTGGCTATTGCTACAAATATACCCCAGCGACTTAAGACTGCTTTTGTGGTCCAGGGTCACATATGCTTAAAAACAAATCATGTGCAAATCCATCAGTCAACACCATTGCTGAGGATTTTCTCCTTAAAACTGCAAAAAATTTAACAAGTTTATTTCTCAATATTAGATCGAAAGATCAGAACAGCCCATACATATACTCACCTATAGACCCCCTTCTGAATGAAATCAGGAAAGCGGTCAAAAGTGACGGGTTAAAAAAGCAGGTGTAAATCATAAACGTGATCTGATCAACCAAAACGCATCTTAATACTAAATGTAAACAGGACCTTTGTCTCTAAAAAGTGATTGAACACTTAAGATGCAGTGAAGAGTTTGTCTACTAAAAGAAGTAATTTTTTTTTGCCTTCAGACCTGCAGCAAGATGTTGGGTTTATATTTCTGTCTTCTCTTTCTGGCACCAGCGGCTACTGAAGGTACCACATTTTTCATTTATAGATCACATGGATTGTTGTGAGTGGGATTCTGCTTATCTATTGTAAAAGATGCATACAGTATATATATTTTATGGGTTATTTTGGTTTTGTCTTGCAGTGGGTCTCGGTGGTAAAGTCCTTCTGTTTCCAACCGAGACTAACACCAGCTTTGTTAAACTCACTCCTGAAAAGCCACTGAGTCTTTCAGCATTCACACTCTGCATGCGTGTTGCGACGGAGCTGCTGGGTCCGAGGGACATCATTCTTTTTGCCTACCGCACAGTTAACGTCGACGAGCTGAACCTGTGGAGAGAGAACGACGGCCGTTTGGCCTTCTATATTCAGTCTAGTGACAATGGAGCATTTTTCCGTCTGCCTCCTCTCTCCACCTTCCAGACTCACCTGTGCGTCACCTGGGACTCTGCGACTGGTCTCACTGCCTTCTGGGTGGATGGACATCGCAGTTTGTTCCAGATCTATAGAAAAGGTCTTTCAATCCATCCTGGTGGCACCGTCCTGCTCGGCCAAGACCCTGATGCATATGTGAGCACCTTTGATGCAGACCAGAGTTTTGTAGGAGAAATTACTGATGTGCAAATGTGGGACTACGTTCTCTCTGGCAGTCAGATTAAGGCGGTTTATTCAAACCAGGAACCATATGTGCCGAAAGGAAACGTGTTCGACTGGCACACCATCAAATATGAGATTAGTGGAAATGTGGTAGTGGCTCAAAACAACTGATTCTGATCAGTAACATCACACAGTTGTGTCAATCTCTGTAATCTGTTCATTTGTTTTAATGACTTTCAAAGCAGTAAGGGTTACCAAATACATTTTTTTCTCAGAATTACAACTGCAGTGTCTGTGCAGGTTAACAGCGCAATTCCTGGTGAAGAACTACATTACCCATAATCCTGCAGAGAAATATCCACCAATCAGAGGATTGGAGCTCTGCAGGGACCACCCACTCCCATATTTGTATTCATCTGTTTATTTTGCATGAACTCAAAATATGTTGTAAGCACACATTTTTATTTTGGATGTGATTAATCAAGATTAATTGATTTGACAGCCCTAAATTATAATCCACTTTAAATCAATAGTTTAAAAGATTTTTAAAATTAAATTATTCACAATGCTGTATGGAATTGTAGTTCATTTCTTCATTAAAGGCTATGAAAAAAACGACTTTTGAGTATTTAAATTTTTCATCTGGGTATTTTTCATAAAATGCTCATAAAACATGATTTCATTGGTCTGATAAATATATGGAGTCCAAACACTGGAAGATGAAAAAACCCACCAAAATAGCTTTGGAACATCAAGATTTATTTGTGTACAATGACACATTTCTTCAAAGTGTTTCACCATTTTAATGACTTTTTATGTAGTTCACTTATATAGGCCTCCAGTGTGTCAACAGTGTGTCAAGTAGACATTCTATATAATCTCTCATGAAATTAGTCTATAAAAGCTACAGAGAATTTGAAAAATTTTGTTCATGATGTTCAGCGTGTCACCGCATGTTAGAAAAGTTAGTGGGGAGGACCATTCCTCAGTCTGAGCTCAATCCCGAAGGGTTTCGGTACTCGAGACCTTCTGGTTCATGACCATCGTCTCTCAGATAAGACCTGCTGAACATTGTAAGTATTAACCTTCTGTGTCTTTGTCTTCTACAAACTAACTACTTTAATGCTTATAAATTAAGTGTGATTTAATATTACAATTAATTGAGACTTGATCTACTGAACTAGGACTAATGTTTACCAGTCTGAGGATATAATTTCTTTATTCCATTATTTAAATACAAACAGTGCACTCGTTTTTTCTTCTTCAGACCTGCAGCAAGATGTTGGTTTTATTTTTTTGTCTGCTCTCTCTGACACCAGCAGCTACTGAAGGTACCGTGTTTCATTAATAGATCATATGGATTATCGTGAGCGGGATTTTGTTCATCATGGATGCATTTATGTTTATTTTGGTTTTGTCTCGCAGTGGGTCTCGGTGGTAAAGTGCTTCTGTTTCCAACCAAGACCAGCACCAGCTTTGTTCAACTCACTTCTTTCAGCATTCACACTCTGCATGCGTGCTGCAATGGAGCTAAGCTGGAGAGAAATTGTTTCGTTTGCCTACCGGACGCCCGAGGTTGATGAACTCAACATGTGGAAAGAGAAAGACAGCACAACAGAACAGCAGCACGAAGACGCATATACAATATTACCCGTTTTAAAAAAGACCTTCACTGGTTTATACCTCGTACAGATTGTAAGCGTCTACAAGATTTAAAAAAAATGCGTAGTGTTGAGTCAGTATTTTTGTTTTTTTGCTAGTTGTATAATAATAATAATATGATGATAACAGTTTTCTGTTAGTTCTATAGTAGCTTGCACATACCAATTTAAACTGTACTGCAGAAAGATGTCATTTATAAAATTTTTGTATTGAATTGGTACCAATTTAAGTGGTAGGTGAATTTTGACATACTATATAGAGTACAATGGTGTCGATTTACAGAGAGACAGCACTTAGGCAATGGTCTCTTGCTAAACACCCCTGAGGATGAAATCCTAGCTCCACCCTGTTCTGATCAGCAGGGTCAGGACACAAACAACTGAGCTGAACTGAACTTCTCTCACACAAAACCTGATGAACATCGTAAGTATTCTTATCTCGAACCTTTGTCTTTTAACAAGTGATGTATCACTTTTATGCTTGGTAGTAATGTAATTTAATATTAACAATAATGAAGTGACAAAGAATTGATCTACTCATAGTTACCAGCTAGAGGATGAAATGTCATTTTTCCATTATTCCCTACTTTCTGACAAACGTATTTAAACAGTGTTTTTCGCCATATGTGAGACATCAAAAACTGAAGAATAGTCAAACTAGGAACTTCATCGCTTTCAACTGCGTGCCTTATGTGTCAGATCAAGATGCATTTGAATCTGTGTGTGCATTATATATATGGAGAGAGAGATAGAAATTTCTATCTCCAAGTCTATCTCCAGAGGTCTTAATGTTCCTGTGTCCACTGTGTGGAAAATTGTCAAGTTCTTTACAGCCCATGGCACTGTAGCTAATCTCTCTGGATGTGGACGAATTAGAAAAATTGATGAAAGATTGCAATGAAGGATTGATCAAAGAGTTGATAAAGAACCTCGGTCAACTTCCAAACAAATTGAAGCTGACCTGCAGGCACAGGATACAACAGTGTCAGCTCGCACTATCCGACACCCTCTAAATAAAAATGGACGCTATGGTAGGAGACCCAGGAAGACCCCGCTGCTAACAAAGACGCATAAAAAAGCCAGATTGGAGTTTGCCAAAGCTTTCCTTCTGGGAGAATGAGACTAAAATAGAGCTTTTTGGTAAAGCACATCATTCTACTGTTTTCAGAAAATGAAATGAAGCTTTCAAAGAAAAGAACATGGTGAGGTTCCCTGATGTTTTGTGGTTGCTTTGCGTCGCTTTGCTGTCTTGATGCATGGCACTACAAAATCTTAAGACTGTCAAAGAATTCTGGGGTGCAATGTAGGGCCCAGTGTCAGAAAGGTAGTCGTAGGTCATGGGTCTTACAGCAGGACAGAGACCCAAAGCATACTTCAGAAAGCACCCAAAAATTGTTTAAGACAAAGCTGAAGTCTAATGCACTTGCATACTGACTCAAAAACTGATACATATAGTAAGAAAATATCAAAAATTATATCTGGTGTCTGAATAATATTTGGTTTGACTATACACCCAGTTGCAGTTGTTACTGAAGGTTGCACTAAAATGTTGCAATGACAAAGTTACAGTGGGTACTGCACTAAATTAAAAGTTAAAATGTTACGCTAATGTAACGATTTTTTGATATATGTTACAACAAAGTAAAAAATTTGAATACGTTTTTGTCTTTTATCTCAGTATTCCTATCAGTGTGGTATAAGGAATGTGATTTCAATTCAAGTTTATTTGTATGGCGTTTTTCACGATACAAATTGTTTCAAAGCAGTTTTACAGAAAATTTTAAGTTTATAGATTATATTCAGGAGTAGGTTATTAGTGGTATAGAGAAAATCATGCAGTTAGTTAAATTACATGTAATCAAACAGACGGTGAACACTATTAACTGCAGGGATTATAGGTTGCGATTAAACAAACTTATTTTCAATTTTAATTGATTAAACTTATAGCAAAATTTGGTAGTTTTGTATGTTGTTCCAGGTTTAGCATAATCTGAGGTCCTCTGGGGGGTTGGCATCATCTCATCTCAGGTGTTCGGTCATCTCAGATCTTCGTAAGGGTCGGATCAGGATTGAAGCTTGTGTGATTACTAGTTCCCTCTGGATGCGAGTCCCGTGGCAGAAACAGAGAAGCAAACAGAGACAAAATTAGCGTAGCTGCTGTTCCAACCAAAAAATGATGTGTTCAACCCAAGCAAAAGAATGATAATGTGCATTTGATCAGATGTAGCTGACGTACAAGGTTATGAGATACATTATGTGAATGCTTGGCTAAAGAGATTTAAACAGAGAATGTCTGAACGCCGCACGTTATCAGGGAGGCTATTCCAGAGTTTGGGAGCCAAATGTGAAAAAGCTCTACCTCCTTTAGTGGACTTTGCTATCCTAGGTACTACCAAGAGTCCAGAGTTTTGCGACCTTAGGGAGCGGGATGGATTGTAGCGTGATAGAAGACTAGTTAGGTACGCAGGAGCTAAACCATTTAGGGCCTTATAAGTTAGTAGTATTTTGTAACTGATGCGGAACTTAATAGGTAGCCAGTGTAGAGACTGTAAAATTGGGGTAATATGATCATATTTTCTTGACCTGGTAAGGACTCTAGCAGCTGCATGTTGGGCTACCTGTAGCTTAAAACAGTTTAAAATAGCTGGGCTGAGATATATAAAAATTTTGATGACCGCAGAAATGTTAATTCAGTATACTCATTATCCCACCAGTCACAATTTTTCCACACACTTTTCCTAAAAATGTCAAAAAAAATAATTATTGACTATTTCAAAGGGTTACTAATGACACATCATTTGGATATTTTCATGTCTGGGAAAAAATTGGGGTTAAACAGGTTAATTAAATGAGATTTAAAGTGCCCCTATTATGGGTTATGAAAGGTTCATATTTTGGTTTTGGGAGTCCCCAACAACAGGTCAAAAAACACTTTCAGTTTCTTATACTATGCATTTTTTTTTACCTTATTTGCTCAACGACTCCCAAACGATTCGTTCAACAATTCATTTTTCCAAACCCCTCCTTTGCGTGACGCTAATCTGCGGTGAAGCAGTGTTTGTGAGCTTTTAACGCTCCAAAAGCGGCACCTAGTGGCACAGAATGAATTTGCATTTTCATTCAGACCAACGCGAAAATCAAGTTTTCCCAGGTCTGCGCGCGCAACAAGTGGGCGGGCAGTATGCTAATGTTTCATTTTGACGTCAACATGAAACGGCTTGGGACTCGTTTTAAAAACGACTCGTTTCAATGATTCAGAGTCGACTCTTTCTTTTGAGAGACAATAACTTTATACACAGTGCACTTTCAGATTTAAAACTTTGCAGGATGTTTTCATTCACGTAGAGCTGTGTTACACACTGCATGAAAGCTCATTTTCAAAAACCCATAATAGGGGCACTTTAATGTAACTATGAAGCAGTGAAGAATTCATCTAAACTAGGAGTAATGTTGTGTTTCTCCATATTTACAAGCTAGAGGATGAAGCTTCTTTATTACATAAATGAAATCCAGTCCTATTTCTACAGTCTTTGAAACAAACCTATTTAAACAACTGTTAAACAGTGCAATCATGTTATTCTTCTTGCTCTTTTTCATTCAGACCTGCAGCATGATGTTGGTGCCAGCGGCTTTATTTTTCTGTCTGCTGTCTCTGACACTAGTGGCCACTGAAGGTACCAAAATCTCATTAATAGATCACATTGATTATTGTGAGAAGGATTTTTCCTCAGCATTTTTTTAAATGGGTTAATTTTGGTTTTTGTCTTGCAGTGGGTCTCGGTGGTAAAGTGCTTCAGTTTCCAACTGAGACTGACTCCAGCTACGTTAAACTCATTCCTGAAAAGCCACTGAGTCTGTCAGCATTTACACTCTGCATGCGTGTCGCGACGGAGCTCCAGGGCGAGAGGGAGATCATTCTGTTTGCTTACCGGACACCTTACTATGATGAGCTGAACGTTTGGAGAGAATTAGACGGCCGTTTGTCCTTCTACCTCAGTGGTGATGGAGCACTTTTCCGTCTGCCTCCTCTCTCCACCTTCCAGACCCACCTGTGTATCACCTGGGACTCTGAGACTGGTCTCACTGCCTTCTGGGTGGATGGACGTCGCAGTTTGTTCCAGTCGTATAAAAAAGGTCACTCGATCCGTCCTGGTGGCGCCATCCTGCTCGGCCAGGACCCTGATAATTATGTGGGTGCCTTTGAAGCAAGTCAGAGCTTTGTAGGAGAAATTACAGATGTGCACATGTGGGATCACGTTCTCTCTGGCAGTCAGATTAAGGCAGCTTATTCAAACCAAGAACCGACTGCGCTGAAGGGTAATGTGATTAACTGGAACACCATCAAATATGAGATTAAGGGAGATGTGCTAGTTGTGGAAAATAACTGATTGTGATCAGTTGTAGCATCACATACACAGTGTACAAAGCTGAACCAATAAATTTGAGCATTACGAATGAAGTGTGTGTGCATCATTTGGAAGAGTGACCGTTGAAAGTTTTTACTGAAGCACCTGCGTATGACCTTTGGTGGATTAATATGCAAATTATTTGATGAATATTTTATCTTATTTAATTTCTAATAAATAAGACAAAATATTTAGCATTTGACAATGGACTAAGAATTAAAGACTAAGACCTAAAGAAAATGCTGTCATTTGATTATCTCCCCAAAAAGTGACTACTGTTCAGAAAAGACCATAATAAAACTATGAAGGAGCACACACCATCCATTTGAAAAGAGTTTCACTGGTTAGCATCACAGAGTCTTTTGCTCTAGATTTCAGTCTATTAATTGTCTTAAGAGCATATACAGTATCCTTTGATTAAATATCAGAATATTGTAAACTTTAAAATAAATGTTGCACTGTTGCATCAGCAAACTATCAATTTAAATGGATTTCTTTCAAAACTTTGTACAGAAGTTTTGAGCTGTTCTTGTATGAAATGTGCTATGCTGCTGCTGTCTGGTGGTCTTAAGCAGGCAGTGCAGTTCTCATTGCTTAAATACCAACAATATGTTGTCTTCATTTATAAAAAACAATGTTTTAACATCCACATCTCATTATTAATTCACAAACCTAGTCAAACAAAACTATCTGAAAATAAATAACTAATGACTTCAGAAAATATGACACACATTGACAGTTCCTGTGAACATGAATGTACGGAAGAGGATTAGAGCCAAGCAATAATACAAAAATAAAACCATCTCGAGCTTAAAGTCATTATGATACGAGATCAAACTTGTTAAATTTCAAGAAAAATGTCCAAATAAAATGTTGAGATTAAACATTAAATTTTGAGAATAAAGTTGTTTTGTTTCTAGAAAAAAGTCGAGATATTGAGAATAAATTTCGAGAAAATGAGTTTATTCTCAACATTTTATCTTGACTTTTTTCTTGAAATTTAACGAGTTTAATCTCGTATTATAATGACTTTAATCTCGAGATGGTTTTATTTTTATTTTTTTATTGCTTGGCCCTAATCCTCATCCATATGAATGGGAATACAGACAAAAGTCAACTTTCTGTCGAAATTACATAAATTTTCAAAAAAAACAAAAAACAATGGTGTCATAAATTTAGCTTCCTGTCTACTTGTTTGACATTTGTTTGCATCTGTTTATTTGGTTGACAGAGAAATACAGAGGAAGAGACATTTGAAAACGTCTTTTTGTCTCTTTAATGAGTTGTTCGTCTCATGATCGTGTGAATCCTGACAAAGCATCTTTTGTTGGATTGTCTGATGTCATGATGGTGCAAGGAGGGAAGCGGCTCAGCAGCGTTTCTTTACTCAGAGGCAGAAATAAACACCCTTCTGCTACGCAGTAAGTATTCAAGAAGACTTGCCTTGTTTTGCCATAATTTATATATGATTGAAACAATCAATTCAACTTTAATGCTTAATGATATGTTACAATGTAGTAGTAGTAGTAGTAGTAATAATAATAATAATGCATTTCTGTTATTATATGTCACACTAGTGTTGTTTTATAATTGAGTTACTAGTACAGTTTTTATAAATTTTTTAATTAGTTTTTATTTTATATTTTCCTTTCATTTAAATTTTGTTTCAATTTTACAGTAACTTTTTGTTTTTGACATTTATATTTTTTATATGTCCTTATAGTTTGTTTGTTTTTCCATTTCAGTTGTAGTTTATTTCAGTACTATTATAGTATTTATTTTGCATAGTAGTTTTAAAAAGATACTTTCATTATCTTTATGTATTTATTTATCGAATTATTTATTTATTTATTTATTTCCTTTGACAGTTTTAGAACAACTAATCATTTGTGACCCTGGAGCACAAAAGCAGTCTTAAGTCGCTGGGGTATATGTGTAGCAATAGCCAAAAATACATTGTATCGGTCAAAATTATCGATTTTTCTTTTATGCCAAAAATCATTAGGATATTAAGTAAAGATTATGTTCCATGTAGATATTTTGTAAATTTCTTACCATAACTATATCAAAACTTAATTTTTGATTAGTAATATGCATTGCTAAGAACTTCATTTGGACAAATTTAAAGGCGATTTTCTCAATATTTTGATTTTTTTTGCACCCTCAGATTCCAGATTTTCAAATAGTTGTATCTCAGCCAAATATTGTCCGATCCTAACAAACCATACATCAATGGAAAGCTTATTTATTCAGCTTTCAGATGATGTATAAATCTCAATTTTGAAAAAATTGACACTTAAGACTGGTTTTGTGGTCCAGGGTCACATTTACTTTGCAAAAATATAATTTTTTCATTTAAAACAGTATAAATTATGTATGATAAAACTGTACTTTACAAATGTACTTCACGACATAAAAACTTTTCATTTTTGTGGGCAATATTTAGTCATGAAAATAATATATCAGTGCAATATACATAATTATTTGATTATTCCTTTTCCTTCAGACCTCAGCATGATGTTGGTGCCGGTGGTTTTATTTTTCTGTCTGCTCTCTCTGAAACCAGCAGCTACTGAAGGTATGTTAGATTAATACAGCAGGAGTTTGTGCTTGTTTTGCTTTTGTTGTAATATTTTATTTTGTCTTGCAGTGGGTCTTGCTGGTAAAGTGCTTCTGTTCCCGTATGAGACTGATTTCAGCTATGTTAAACTCACACCTAAAAAGCCACTGGGCCTCACAGCGTTCACTCTCTGCATGCGCGTCGCGACGGAGCTCCAAGGCGAGAGGCAGATCATTCTCTTCGCTTACCGCACGCCCGACTTTGACGAGCTGAACGTGTGGAGAGAGAAAGACGGCCGCGTGTCCTTCTACCTCAGCGGCGATGGAGCGTTCTTCCACCTTCCTCCTCTCTCCGCCTTCCGGACTCACCTGTGCCTCACCTGGGCCTCGCGCACCGGACTCACGGCCTTCTGGGTGGATGGGCGCCGCAGCGCGTTTCAGCTGTATAAACCTGGTCACAGCATCCGCCCGCAGGGCACCGCTCTGCTCGGTCAGGACCCCGATAAACACCTGGGCGACTTCGAGGCGGTGCAGAGTTTCGCTGGCGAGCTCACAGACCTGAACATGTGGGACTACGTCCTCACCGGAAACCAGATTAAAGCGCTGTATTTGAACCATGCGCAGCGCGTGCCGCGAGGAAACGTGTTTGACTGGAACTCCATCGAATATGAGATTCAAGGAAACGTGCTAGTCGTGCAAGATGATTAAATATTCAGTCACATACGTGACCCTGGACCACAAAACCAGTCATAAGGGTCAATTTTTTAAAATTGAGATTTATATATGAATAAATAAGCTTTCCATTGATGAATGGTTTGTTAGGATAGGACAATATACGGCCGAGACAACTATTTGAAAATCTGGAATCTGAGGGAGCAAAAAACTCAAAATGCTGAGAAAATCACCTTTAAAAAGTTGTCTAAATTAAGTTTTTAGCCATGCATGTTTCTAATCAAACAGTTTGGATATATTTACGGTAGGAAATTTACAAAATCTTCATGGAACATGATCTCCTGATGATTTTTGGCATAAAAGAAAAATCAATCATTTTGACCCATAATGTATTTTTGGCTATTGCTACAAATATCCCTGTGCTACTTATGACTGGTTTTGTGCTCCAGGGTCACATAAAAACAATGTAGGCCTATGTTGATGTGCTATCCTTTTCTTCATAGAATATTCTGTTGAATTGGAAATACGCCAACAGCGTAAGTAAACATGCTAATATTTCAGTATCACAAGATATTTTTTATTAGTTTTATTTATTTTTTAGGATAATCCATGGCTGATAAATCTTATTTAAAAGTGAAACAACAGATTGATCAGTCGTAACTCAAATATTAAACCTATCAGTTTAATATTAAGCGTACTGTAGCCTACTTAGCTATGTAACAGAAACGGTTATCAACAAACATTACCTGCTCAATAACTGACACTTACTAAATTATATCATTCGATTTAGTAACTAAAGTATCTGCTAAGAACTTAAATCAAATATATATGTAACAATGTGTGTGTATTTAAAAACGGTGATGAAATAAATGATATATTTGTCGATGTGAGTTTCTGCTGTACTTCCTCCAGGTGGCACCACGTGTAACCCATTCAATAACAGTACTTGCACCTTATTTTGAAATTAGAAAGTTATTTTCTTTCAGTGTGCAAGCTGCTATGGGTAAATAACGAAGTAGCTATAAAAAAAGTGTATTAAGTAATATATCCAAATAGCAAAAATAACAATAGGCTATATAGCTTGTAATATCAAGCAACATAACGGGCTATTATTGCACAGGTAAAATACCTGCAAGCGAATGACCCCCGGAAGCCTTGCACATTCAAATTACAAATAGCCGTGCCTGTTCTTACTACTTGAGGTAAATTTTTAAATATGAGAACTTTAATAATGTCTGTATTTAATATGCAGGACACAAAGGGGCAAAACTTTGGGGAGAAACTAAATTACAGCCTTTGCTCATTGAGAATCATAACATGAGCTTTAAAAACAGCTGCGTGACTCTGAGGCATCACTGAGATCTGCCTTATTTTGTATGTCTGTCGCCAGGGTTTAAATAATGATGTGTTGAAACATGATTGATTAGATACCGAGAAGTTATTTCCATTCATGACACATTAGCTACAGAATTGGATGAATTTAGATTTCACTTTTTGACAGTCATTCCAATGTGGGCCCAGTTTTTAACAGTCTATGTTTAACATCACAGCCTCTACTCTTGGTTTTCCAGATTTTGTCAGTATTTTTGTTCAATGAAGTTAAACAGGCGTGTAAATGTGAAGAGTTTTTGTTTTTTTGCTGCACACTAGATGGCGTTATGGAGATGCGCTTTAAGACTGATCTCAAGTCTTTGTTTTGCATTCTCAAAACGTTAATATAAGTGGGGGTTTTTCTTTAAATGGAACATATGTGGACATATTTTCTTGGATTTAAATATATGGAGGGCAAAATTTATTTTTAAACGCTTTAAAAAACATTTTTCAATAACAAAAATAACAACTTCTTTTTTTTTTTTTAAAAAAAAAGCCCATTGGTAGGAAATATGTAAATATATTATGAAACAGACATGTTTTTTGTCTCTTATTTGTATATTTTGAAATATATTTAAAAATATATTTGAAAATATATAGATTTTTTGCCATATGCATCGAATGTCTCGCATATTCACAGAAAAATATCTCACTTCCGCATTGCAAAATAAAGTGGATATCATGGCACAAGTTAAATCACTGAGGAATACTATATATATTTAAAATAAAAAATATTCATATAAATGAGAAAAAAACAACATTTTAATGCACAGTCCTGTTCCAAAGTCTTCATTTGCTTTGACCTAAAATTTATATTACCTGCCATGTAAAAAAAATGCTATTACATGCCAATCGTCATTACTTTTTCTCACGTGCAACTCTCAATCACAGGTAACTGTTTGTACAAAACTGAGCACAGATTAAGAGGATGAGAGAGTTTCCACACTGGCACATCTTACCCCACTGAAGAGGGCCGCTGATTGTCTGTGATGCTGCAGGTCTTTGGCTCAGAGTGAAGGAGTCTGAAGGAGCGGTGGAAGTACCTACTCATCTCTATGTTATCTTCACCTGAGTGACTGTCTTTACTCTGTGGAAGACAAAGGAAGGAATACTGCAGAATGTCCAGAGGGCTCTTTGTAATAATGGGACTTCAGATGTAGAAAAACAGATATGAAGCCATACTTCCAAAATGTAATTTAAACCAGTTAGCAAGCAGTTTTATTTCTGTAATGTAATGTGTTTCAAAAAGAGCAGCTTGGACAGTCTTGAAAAAGTTTTTAAAATAAATAAATAAGGTTTTGGAACAACATGAGGTCAAAAATTATGTTAGCTTTTAGCAGACCCCTGGGGTTTGTGAGCTAATAATTAAACCATAAAGGGCTATTATAGCTAACTACAAAACCTGAACTACAATGAACATAAAATGAAATTAAACAAAATATAAAACTCATTTCTCATTTAGATTAACTTGATACTAAAATAGTACTAAAATTATTAAAAGTAAACCTGAAATAGAAAATTAATTAAATATATAGCCTATATACACATTTAAATGAAACAAAATTATTGAAAATGACAAAAATTTAAAAAACAAACATTCTAATTATTAAAAAAAAACTATTGATACTAAAATAACACAGCTTTACATACAATAATTCAGCTCAATTCAATTCAGTGTTGATTTAATTGTTTAATTAGTCAATATGTTGAAAAGTTCATCAATTACGAAATATATTCAATTCAGCTATACAGCAACTCTACAGAGAACAATAGTGCCATTATTTAGCTCAATGTTAATTATAAAAACAAACAAACAAAAACTGTTTACCTGGCTGTCATGTGACTATTAACCAACATCAGAGAACTTGAACATTAGAATGTATTGTTCAGTTATTAAAATATGAACTTATAATCTCAGGATGGATGTCAGAGAGGTTCGACAGACACAAACGTTTGAGAATCTCTGCTTTAAAGTATTAAAGCTGACAAATTGTACATATTCATTTATAAAATATGTATGAATGCCAATCAATATTCTGTTTTTCATTATTTAAATTTTAAAAAGCATGCCAGAATTCACAATTTTCTTAGCATGAAATATACAGTATATATACTATTGAATGCGCATTATATAGTGTGACGCGTGTCCCGAGCGCTCGTCAGCGTCGCCCTGGAAACGGAGGAGAAACACCTGTGCACCCTCATCACGGGCAGACCGGTCACAGCTG
>JAFVLL020027915.1:0-36752 GCA_021397915.2 Tor tambroides
CGTTATGTTTATGCTTTACCTGGTTGTCATATCATTATTATCATTAAAAGACGACATTTTCCTACCTGCTGTTTCCCCACCTTTCCTTGAAGGAGTGATCCTTAACATATACTTACATATATAACATATATGTAAGTGTCAATGCATTTAAGAAAAATAAAAGTCATTTAAATTACCATTTTGCTACCCTTTTGCTGCACCTTTGGCTCAGAATGCATTTTGAAATTCTCACTGCATTTTGCTACAT
The DNA here is from genome assembly GCA_021397915.2 of Tor tambroides. NCBI lineage: Eukaryota > Metazoa > Chordata > Actinopteri > Cypriniformes > Cyprinidae > Tor > Tor tambroides. Next base: position 248 of record JAFVLL020027915.1, read on the forward strand.
TTATCACGCGGTATTATGATGAAAATGCAATCCCAAGTGTCCTACCCCTAAGTCTAAATGCATTTAGGAAAAACAGCATTTAAATGATAATTTTGCTACAGTTTTTGCTTGGACATGTTAAACATATCTAATCAATTTGGGTAATACATTTTCATTTTAATTTTGCAACTTATAAAGCTTTAAAATATGTTTTTAATTTGCATATTAAAACTAGTGTAGAAAATGGCAAATTTAAATTATATAATTGAATTTTCATTTTCATTTTGCACTAAATGTTGCACATATGTATGGGAAAATGTCAATTTAAATACAGAAATATATGGCCATTTTACATATTGCATTGCCATTTTGCATAGTACATTTCAAATTGAATTTTGCTACACATATGCTTCCATACAGCCCAGTTATTACAATGGATTTTTATTTTTATTTTACCTCCAGTGTTACACATCTCACTATTCTAATCCTAACAATCAATGAAAAACAAACCAAATGTTAAACTCCCACAAGCTTTACCTAGAATCAAAACAAATATGTGTTGATTGTTAATCCAGTAGCTGGTTTAGTACATCACTTAGCATGCTTTATGACCTGCCACCCACTCCAGTCCCAGCTGTGCTAAAACACTACTCACCAGCTGACCAACTGGCCAAGCAGGGCAGAGCTCCAAACGTGGGTGGACTGAAGGCCTGCAGCTTGATTCAGTTCACTAAAGGAAATCACTGAGTTTCACACACAATAGTCCATTGAGGGAAATGATCCATTGCTGTTTTGGCCACCAAACTAAACCACAAACAGATTATCCTGTGATTTCACTCCATCCACTGTATCATTTGTAGCTTTCAGATGCCAGTATCATCAGCAAGCTGTCATGAAAAAATGTGAATTGAGCGTTACCAGCTCACAGCCATCGTTGAGGGAATCAGGGGGGATTTGATAGGGAACACATGGACAGTGTTGCTGAACTACCAGCTGCTGGACTTTAAAAAAAAAAAAAATCTTTTACATGGATTTTCTTAATCTTTTTTAAAGCCTATTCATACTAAATACAAATTTTCAGCACAGATTCTCTATAAACTCTTTTGGCAGCAAGTCCAATTTGTAATTGCTGAATTGGCAAACACCCCATTCAGGCATTTAAACTTTTTCCCCCTAATTAATTTGGTGCTGAACTCAGCAGGTGTTTACTCACGTGAATATCTGACTATGCATTTTAAAGAGTTTTTGATGTTTTTGTTTCTAATGCTCACCAAGGTTGCATATATTTGATTTGATAAAATACAGTAGAAACAGTAATATTGAGAATGTGATGGCAAAGCTGAATTTCCAGCAGCCATTGCTATATTAGTATATGCATTTTCTCTCTGCAAATATATTGTCCATATCAAATCTATGCATATAAATTGTTTCCACACTTTTAAGACTTTACTGTGTTGAAATTGCAGCAATATTCCATTTGATAGCTGGAAATTATATACGGTTTTATTGACTACACACAGGATTAACCACAGAACATCACATAATTGCCTCAATATGACCACTATCTCTGATTCTCATATGTGATCTTGTAAGAAATTACAGCACTCTATTTTTTGGCCTGCGTGTTTGAACGTTTCTTAGAAATTGTTGTGGTGTCCGTTCCATGGTGTGTTTATCATTGTGACATTTAAGTATGACATATGTAAGTGCACATGGAAGCAGAACATGTGTGCGTCAGAACATGTGTGAGAGGTCTGGGTGTGTGTCATACATGTATGGGGAATGTTCCTGTGGGCGGAAAGGGTCTGAGTACAGAGAGAGACATAACATGATCTGATTCTATTCACTATGAAGTCATGAGAGACCGATCTGCTCCTTCCTGTCCAGAAATAGATTACTGTAAACTCTCAAAGAGAGAGAGAGAGAGAAAAGAAGTGACCGTTATAACGGGGGAATAATCCCTCACCCTTGTCCAAATGTCATTGTATGGTGAAGAATTAAGATTTCTCTTCACTGGAAATAAGGCCTAGACCAGTGGTTTTCAAACTTTTTTTAAGAGTGACCCTATTTTTTTTCTTTTTAAATTAACGCGACCCATACATACAGACACTATAGAAGATAGTGGCGTGAAGCAGGGCAGTGCCGATGGAGCAACAACTGTGCCACAGACCAGTCTCGAGTCCCACTTAGCCTTCATGCACATCTATTTTGACCTATCTTCTTTTGTCAAGTCCATTGTTATGATTATCACTGTGTCAGTCATTACGATTTCGAGAGAATCCCCCATTTATGTGCAGATGTCACTCTCAAAACTTTGTAGCATGTGTGTCACATTGGTCCTCTTAACAGCATGAAAAACAACTTTTATTCAAAGTCTAAATAGACTATATAAGAAAGCACAGCAAAGAGCGCTCCCTTAATGACTGAAAAGCTGTCAATCAATGAAGCTCTCTACACGGCACAATTAATCTCTTATTTACATCTCGTCAACATTTTGTTCATTATAATGAGAGGATTCGCGAGCTTCCAGAACTCAGGACTGAACAAAAATGTAGCAGTTTTTGTGCTGATTTTAATGCCAGTGGAACTCTGGAACTCTTCAGCTATGGAATCAGCAGAGCTTTGGAGACTTTTGCAGACCGTGTGCCTTGGTGACCTGCTCTGTGACTTTACATGGTCTTCCTCTTCGTGTTTCTGTTGATCCTAAACACTTCCATTTTATAATAATAGCAGGGATGAAATTTCACAAAAAAGAATAAAATAATAATAATAAATGTAAAAATATATAAATATATTTTAAAACAAGTTGGTCACCATCGACAGGTGTGGCATTATGTTAATTTTGGACCCTGATCTGAGAGATGGAAGATGTTGATATGATATATGTCTTGATCTTTTGTGGCGCACCCATACCTAAGCAACAACACTCTGTGTTCTTCACAGTGTAGACAGATAAGCTATTTAGGAACATGTTTAGGATAAGACTGACTGACTGTGAATCACTCCAAAGCAAGACTTCCTCTACAGGAAATGTACCTGTCTGAGACAGGCAGACAGATGTTTTGAACATACGTCAAACCTCATGTGCATCTTTTCAGCTGCCTTCAGCTTGTTTCCTTTCAAGTCACTCGTGGTGATTACGGTTAGATCACTGTTTAGACTGCCTATTGAGTGGAAACTGCTGGTCTAAATCCTGTGTTGAGACTAACACAAAAAAGCCAGGGTCTTTAGTAAAACAGGGGCATCTTTATCATATAGCCTAAGTGGACCACAGATATGCTGGAAAAGATGGTTTACTAGTCTACTGTGAATGTCATTACGGTATTCACTAGTCCCATATGTCATTTTTGACAAAAGCATCATAAACACAGTTTTACAACTCAAGGTCAGTTTTATTTTCTTTTTACATTCTAGTATACTGTGTTGCATAAAGGAAACTGCACAAATCTATGCCATGAAACTATTCTGACCCTGACATTTTCATCTTTGACACTAAAATGTAAATTATAAAGGAATGTTTGCCAAGACAGGAAAGGAACGTTTGTCCAAAACAATATGTTACATGTCCTTAAAGGAGACTAATCATCAAAGACGCAAAAACCCAAATCACTTACTGACAGGAAGGAAGGAGAAGTCAGGATAAGCATTCACAATTTGGAATTTGTTATAGGCACTTTTTCAATGACGTTAGGGTCTGTGTTTCCAGTGAAACAACAATTTACTGCTTATATGGTTGGTACTAACAGGGTTTTGGCCAGTCTGATTTTATAAAAGTTGAAAAAAGCCTTCAAGTCTGAAAGTTATTCAGGCTGTAGTTAGTTTACATACTTGTGCATTTTAAAGAGAGATTCAAGGTCTGAAGTTAGACAGACAGACAGACAGACAGACAGATAGATTAGATCACACAAAAATAGCACCCACCAAAAAAGAAAAAAATAATCTCTCTGTGCCCAGTTGCATCTTCCACTTCTTCCTGTCTACAATGCTTCTTTTGTTTGTCTATGTGTGCTCTTTAAATCTAAAACGACTTTTTCCAAGACTCCACAGCTGAATATGGAAAGGGCACAGGCAAAGTGGAAGATTGTGATATTTAAAGGAAATAAAAAAAAGTCCTTTGAGCTGAATAACAAGAGAAGAAGGGTCTCTTTCAGAATGGAGGCATGAGGAAATGAAGATGGCATTCAGAATTATTGTGGACTTGCGAGGTTTGTCTGAAACTTACATGTGATCTCAAATAGTGATGGAAAGTCTGGTTCTTTCCACGAACTGGTTCTTTCGGACAGTTTGTTTCAATGAACCGGTTAAAAAAAAGGGTTCATCGGTTCTTTTACGCTATAACGTAATGACTTCATTTGCGATGATGTAATGACTATTGTCCCGGGCCGGGACTCAACATTCAAATATATAAACTAAAGTCAGTAATCATAACTTCAGTCAGTTAAAACATTTTAACTGTAGTGAGAGTAAAGTCATGGACTAGAGCAGGGGTGTCCAAAGTTGGTCTACTGTCCTACAGAGTTTAGCACACCTGCCTGGAAGTTTCTAGTATGCCTAGCAAGACCTTGATTAGCTGGTTCAGTTGTGTTTAATTGTGGTTGGAGCTGAACTCTGCAGGTCGCCGACCCTCGGGGAGTAGGATTGGACACCCCTAGGGTGTGTGTGATCTAATGGACACTGGGCCTCATTTATCAATCTAATGTAGAAACGAGCGCAGATCCACTCACACAAATCAACTTACGTCAGGGTTCACGTGTGATTCATGAAACATTTGCATGCCACCAATTTCACGATCGCATGCTGATAAATATGGCGGCTAAAAACGATCGTTATTTGAATATCATGCCCCTAAAAACACCCCGGTTTAGAAGCCTTGCCCCTAGAGTTTACGACTTTGAGAATCATAACCCGGCCAAAAAGAGGAAGTAATATCATGAAAGAGATGTTTCCAAATGTTTCCATTTTTGCCATTTAACATTTGGTTGCCAAACAACAGCAACAACAAAAAGACATTGTAATGGATAATGATCGACTAATGAGCTTCGGTTGTCAGTCAGGAAAATAACCTAAATGAACAAAATGCTTTCATTATACAATTCTTCGCCAGATTTTCTAGGCTGCACACAACTTCAGGCTAAGTCAAAAACTTGCATACACGAGTGGAGACCTGACATGAGATTTGATTGTAGCCACATCCATATTGATAAGTTTTACTTTTAATTTTCTGTCATACGTTCGTAAAATGATGCCCACTGAGAGCAAACAATCAAGTAAACGGATTCTTCCAGTGAGACAGACACTGGGAATTCAGGAGCTCTACTGCATCCTCTCTAATACAGACACATGGAAGTCTGTGAAAGGAAATGCAGGATGCAACTTATTTACATGAAACACAGATCCATTTATAGAGAATACACATTTTACCCGCACCCAAAAAAAGACAGGCAAGAGGAACTGTGCCTCTTTCCCACCAACAACAAATTATTATAAGAGCCAAGAGATGATCTGAAGATACGCATTATATTACGCTTCCGGCTAAAAGAAAGCTATATGTTCTGTATACGCGTCTCTTATTCAAAATAGTGATGGAGTTTATTTGCTATCCTTCTGTGGCTCATGTTCACTAAAGTTTACAAAACATTTCATCTCACCAAGTCACAACTCGCATCAAAAATGGTATTGATTTGAGTTATTTTGACTGGCAGACACTTCAGGTCCATAGCATCTCTTAAAGCTATTATTCTCACAAAGTGACGTCAAAGTAGAAAAAATAGAAAAACAAAACCCTCCAGATTTAGCTACAATGCACAGTGCCAGTACAGTTACATTCATAAAATTTGTTAGACAAGATAATGCCTTTACTATGAATCACTGGATGGTCCTTTAAGGTTCATTTGAAAAATACCGCTGTGCATAAATCTAAATCATCAATCTATTGCAGACGTATTATTTCATTCAATAAAATATGAATATTTAAGACTGTTTTGTTAGGCCCAAGAAATAATAATTTAAAATATCCACAGTTCCTCTGGCCAAAAATACATCTCTCACCTTAAATGTTACTAACAAATGGTCCTGTCATTATAACACAAATTAGTTTTGCGTTTATTTCGCGTTGGCCTCACATGTCAAGGCCGGACAGAGGAGGGCCACAAGGGACCCAGTGGGAGATATGAACTGTGTCCAGACATCTGTGAGGCTGTTTTTCCCTATAAACACCATTCATGAACACATACATCAAACTGAGTACTATACAAAGAGTGGAAAAGTGCTAAAGTAAGATGCTGACAGATGCCGGATGGAAACAAAACTGTGAAATTTGATAGTTCTTTTGTGTGGAATAAATTTTACTTTCTCGTGCCAAGTTTGCTGCTAGAACGCTGGGGCGCAGTAGGCGGTTGCATTAAAGGGCATTTATATTTTATATTTGGCTTTATATTTAGTCCTTGTATATGACTAACAGCACAAGGCATTTCAACCATGTGACTGGTCTAACAACGTAAATCCTGTTGTGTATTAAAACTATAAATCGCCCGTGAAAAGCTGACTTACATGTAACAAAATGTCAAACTGAACAGAAATATGACTATTCATGTGCGTCAGAAATACAAACAGGGAGTGTTTATCTGAGATTCCTTCCCTTCTGTGTTTTCATTTTTGTTTAACAAAGGGAAAATGTCTTTTGGAATGACTGCCTTGTACCTTTAGCAGCCTTGGCACTTATTATATGACGCAACAGAACAATCAAACCCCTTTTCCTGATCCTGTACAGTGCAGGAAAAAAGACTGACATCTCAAGTCATACTCACAAGGCCCTTCATATCCTGATGTTTGCTAAGGAATGTATTTCCTCTCTCCCCCGCCCTCCCTAAGGAGCTTTACTTTCACCACAGAAGACGAAAGGTCACAGATATGGTGAACAAGCAAACATGTCTTGTACAGCCTGATGCACTGTCAAACACCTACAATTCAATCTGGATTGTACTGTAAAATATCTAAAATGTAAAAAAAAAAAAAAATAAAGGGCCAAAATATCTGTACCAACTCAGTGAACATAATAAGTTCAATATGAGTGTAATAAGCTTAAAAACTAATGATGTTTCAAGTTCAATATGCTTGCATTTTGAAATGAAGCTTTATTGTGTATTCTTGATGTAAAAAATCTGTTTGGGTTTGTATGGAAGTGTTGTACAAGCAAATACCAATATCATTTATCACTTATGTGTTGATGTATTGGATTTTACTTCTTGCATGCAACTGCAAGATTAGAAGACAAATTAGTGTATTTCTTGAAAAATTTCCACTAGTTCTATGTTTTGCATTGTTAGCGGTGAATTCAAATCCATCACAGTAGCATAGGATGGATAACAATGCTGGGCTGGGCTAGAAGACTGAAACAGACTTACCCTCGCACCCTTTTCAGGAAAACACTGACACCCTCCGCTGCAGTCTCTCCCCCCACATGGCCCACCGCTCTTCTTCACTCCCTGAGAAAGACAGAGAAAAAAAAGACAATGGTAAGATGGCACATGTTGAGATTGTTGGGTTATGTGCTTATTTGGTGTTGTGCCATGTGAAATGGCAAAGTGCATTTGAATTATAGCATATTTAGCATTGTAAATAACAGACAAGAATGCTGAAAGTTGTGATGTTGTGCTAGAGGCTCTCACAGTGCTGTCGGTTTTTCTAATGTGGCAGCTTGATGTGAATCCCCATCATGTTCCTGACACTCTCATGACTCATGGTCAAACCATGTCACTCAACAAACCATACTTCATTTTTTTATTTTCTTTTTTTTTATGCAGGACATTTAGAGGATTAGGTCATTTGTGAGAATTTATAAGGTTTTACTAAAACAACTCAACCACTTACAGCCACGTACAAAAACTATCAACCACTTACAGTATCTTCCATCTTTATTTTGGAGGAAAATAAGTGGTTGACGGTTTGTTTTTATTAAAACGAATAGATTTTCCTTGTATTATATGTAGATCACATTAAAGCTTTTACCATGCCATCATCCTTTATTTTTGATACTTGTGTATAGGTTTTATTGCTTAACCCTGATACCACACCCCTAATTTTTTTAAAATAAAATCTAAACAGAGTGAAACATTAGTGTTTGAATAACATGCATGAGATTAAATATGAGATGTATGTTATATGTTCAATATGTACAGTACTGTGCAAACATTTTAGGCCATTATTATTTTCACAAGAAAGTCAGTTATTTCTATATTTTGTTGTAGTGTGTCAGTAGGAATTATCATTTCCAAAACATTCCTTTTGTCATTAATTTTTACAATCCAGTGAGATTTTTGTATGCACAAGAAGTCTGACAACAACCATTGCTCCACACAGAGATCTGATCTCACTATAATCAAGTCTATATTTATGCTATATGTAAAATAAAATGTAATAACAAATCAAATAATAATTTGGGATTTGAAGCCCATAATTAAAAAAAAAACTACAGCATTTCACTGTAAAGAAAAGTTAACTTCTAACTTGTGACGTGCATTAACTGCAGGAATTCAGCTTAGGGGGTCTGTAAATGAGCATGACTGAGCTAATGAATACATGACTTATTTTTCTTTTTGTGAGGGGAGACCTTATTTATCAGAGAGTCTCATTCAATGACGACAGTACGTCTGCTCACACCTACACACTGATCCCACAGACTGCTGAAACAGCCCTGTGTGTCCATGAAAAATTTAAGGCCAAGACAAAACCGTCTGCTTTTTTTCTTGCTGTGCGACAAAGTGATTCAGAGACATTTTGCCTTGTTCATCTGATATGAGATGCTTGGCAAGCAACAGACAAAGGCCACATTAAGCCTCCAGCCTCAAGTCACAAAGAATTCATTCAAATGAGACCTCAGACAGATTCATGGTCCTCTAACAGAAGAAAAAATAAAATTGCATGTCCTTCCTTTCAAATATTCATACTGCAGAGCCCAGATGTATAATATTAAGAGGACAGTGTAAGAGCCTAATATCAAACAAATGGTGGTTGTAGGTGTACTGCTATTAATGGTCTTCCCTGAGCACTCTAAGTCCTGAAACAATGCATGCAGATGACTCCATAGGGAAGCATTGTTTTACAGAAGGTGGGAAAGATGAAGAACTAAACAGGATCACAAATGTCATGGCAGCCTAAACAATGAGTGTAAGACTGGCCAGTTTCAGTCTATTGCTAAATAGTTGATGATTACAGCAGATGATGAGAGGAGTATTGTGTTCTATCCTGTTCCACCCCACGCTTTCCCCACAAAAATGACCTTTTCCACTGCTACCTGGAAAAACATTTCCCAACAAGCCTGAGACAATGATCACCTGATTAGCATTTGTCCGCTCCCAGCACAAGCTGTGAAAATTTGAGTATGCACTCAGAAGTGTGTTTTTGTGCATGGAAGTATGAGGTTTTCCAAACCAAACCACTGGAGGACAAAGGGTAATGAGTAACAACTCTGAATTATAACAGAGAAAGCTTGCTCACAGTAGCTCAGTTTCCTTTCAACCGGTCATGCAATGCCATGACAGGAGCTGAGAGCTGCACGATGATTTTATTTCTGTATTGCGGTTAAATAATGGAAAGGCATAGTTTAGCCAAAAATGAAACAGCTATCATCATCATTTAGTCCCCCTCATGTCATTCTAAACTTGTATGTTTTTTCTCTGTGGAGCACAAAAGAAGATATTTTGAAGAATGTTTGAATGAATTATAAAACTTTGGAACCCTATTGGCATATGTGGACAAAAAAAAAAAACTAATTTAATTTGTGTTACATAGAAAAAAACAGTCATACAATTTTGAAATGAAATGAGGGTGAATAAATTATGACAGAATTTTCATATAAAGGCTGACTGCCAATTAATGGTAGATTAGGGGTGTAATATAACTTATAATATTCATTTTTGGCATAAGAATATCTACAGTCCAAAAGTCTAAAAATCACAATACTTTAACATAAAAAAATCAAGATTTACATTTCTTTGATTAAAATGAAAGTAATATACTGAAATATTATTACAATTTAAAATGATCTGTTTTCTATTTGAATATATTTTAAAATATAATTAATTAAAATAGCAAAACTGAATTTTCAGCACCATTACTCCAGTCTTCAGTGTCACATGATCTTTCAGTAATCAGTCTAATATGCTGATTTGCTGCTCAGGAACAATTTCTTATTATCAATGTTGAAAAAAGTTGTGCTGCTTCATATTTTTGTGCAAACACACAAAGTAAACTCTTTGTAAACTAAAACCTGAACAATGAAATCCCTTTGCAATTGAAAGTGTCATTCATAAGTATCTTTCTCATACACAGGAAAGTTTAAAGAGTGATATAAAGTGAACAATAAATATCTTTCCCACTAAAAGTGAGGTTCTGATGTTTAAACGTACTTAGGGCAAAACTCAAGCCCACATGATAGAAAGCACTTGGTCAGTGTGCAGTCTGTTCAGCTGTCACAGGAAGGTCAGAAGTCTGTCTGTTAGGCCTTTGGCTATGTCTAAAACAAAACAAAACAAAAAAAAAACAATACCAGACAAAACATAGAGAACAAAAACACAGACACAGATTTGTTTCTGCAGAGGCCAGAAATGTCCCAGACGACACTGACCACTAAAGCAACAACGAAACTAGACAACAGAGGCATAGATTAATGAGGACCGAACTGGCAATCGTCTAACTATGAAGTTCAAAGCCACACTCATAGAAAACAGTGGAGAGAAATGATGCACACACTGTTTTTATACTTGGTTCAAGTTTAGTCCAAACCCACCCACCTGCCACTACTTCACCTTTAAGCCTCACATACTGCAGAAATTTCAATCCACCCATACAAAACAGACTTCAGCTGTAGTGTGAAAGCATGTTATGTACTGCAGAGTTTTTAACTGTCAGACATATTTTTGGTACATATTTCAAAGGCATCTTGTTGTCATGTAGAAGGAAGTTTAGTGTTCAATAGGCCTCATTCATTCAAAGACATTTTAAGGCTCCTGAAACAAGAGACAGAGGGAAGTCTATGCTCCATTCCAGAGCCCTGACTTCAGCCTGAAACTATCTGCATTCATTTGTGATGATCATTCAACAATTATGCCCAAATTACACATAATCAAAGTCTCTGAGACTTAATCTATTAATAGCTAAACTTTAACACATGCTGTAAATAATGACAGAATGAATAACCCATGTTCATTTCTATTAAATATTGCTATAGAGAGACTCTGAAGTACAGAAAGACACTTTAGCATACTGTATAAAGAGCATTTATTATGAGAATAATATACTTTAAAAAATATATACTCAAGTGTGAAATGAACATTGTGTTTTCCGACACTTAATTGCATGTTAATTGCAATTAAATGAAAATGTAGTATAGTTTAAGCTTATATTTAATGCAATTAGATGAACAATCAGTACAATTAAGCACACTTTTTTTCAAAAGGCTGGCGATGTGACAGTATGTACAAACCCTTGTTTAGTCTATAAATTCTCTAAGCCTAGACTTTATGAAGGAAGTACCTAGTGTCAGAGAGAATAATGCTGTCTAATAAAGAGAAAAGAGTCAGATAACTGTCTTTTTCCTCCTTGAGACACAACCTGTCCCCTCCTCCATGCTCCATATGGCCTTGTTTTGACTACACTGAGCAGTGAACACTCACTCTGATACATATCGCTTACTGTTACTCTTCTTCAAACATATTGATAAATGGAAACTATTACTTTTGCGTGATACTGCATATCAACTGGCATAACATAAGCAAACTTTACTAAGTGCACCTTCAAGATACAAAGATTGTTTGAAAGCATCATTATAAATTAATATCAGTTATGTGGTTAAATTGCAAGCAATTCCACTGGGTGGCCATTTTAAAGGTCCACACAATTAGATATGATTTAGTTTGATGTGTCTTGTTGGACATAACTGTTTGTGGTGTTTACTAGACAGCCTGATGACATCGTAATGGCTTAAGCACTGCTTGTTTACATAACTGTGTGGGTACATGGCAGGAAAATGACTTCCATTCCATTTGTTTAAATGGGAACGCATTATTACGATAAAGAGAAAGAAACATCCATTTATGGATGTCAGTGTTTGCCTGTATACACAAAGACAACATGACTCATGCTGTTCTCAATGCAGCAGTCATAACTCTCTGTGGTTAACCACATAACCATAATTCCCACAATCATTTCAACACTGTTGTCCAGCCTTGGCCAAACCATTGAACAGGTGTCTGGAACGCACTGGGATCCAGATGCTTCAGGCCTTTTCCTCTGGACAGTGAAATCGGCGTGAAGACTGGTCAACAACACAAAGAAATAAACAAATACAATATGTTCTTGGTTTGTATTTGATTATAGGCTTTAGTCACGTAGATGCCATGTTTAATGTATCACAGATGAAATCAAGGCTGTGAGGGACACATAGATTGAGGAGATTGTAATTTTTTTTATTTGCTGTCAAATAATGACATACTGAAATTTGTATCTTTCAAAAAATAATGATGTGACACAGGACCTCAATATAGCACAATGTTTTAAACATACTGTGCATCTACAGATACTCATCATAGATCATAGCCTTCATTACCGAAATCTAATATGACTTCTAAACTAATTATTGTCTACTGGATTATGAATCTGAATTGAGAGATAACATATGTGACCCAAGACCACAAAACCAGTCATAAGGGTCCATTTTTTGAAATTAAGATTTATACATCATCTGAAAGCTGAATAAATAAGCTTCCCATTGAAGTACGGTTTGTTAGGACAATATTTGGCCAGGATACAGCTATTTGGAAAATCTGGAATCTGAGGGTGCAAAAAAATCAAAGTACTGAGAAAATCGCCTTTAAGTTCTTAGCAATGCATATTACTAATCAAAAATTAGGTTTTGATGTATTACAGTAGGAAATTTACAAAATATCTTCATGGAACATGATCTTTACTTAATATCCTAATGATTTTTGGCATAAAAGAAAAATCAATAATTTTGAACCATACAGTGTATTTTTGGCTATTGCTACAAATAAACCCATGTGACTTATGACTGGTTTTGTGGTCCAAGCTCACATATCTCAGTCCTCTTAAAGGGATAGTTCATCCAAAAATGGAAATTCAATGACACCACAACAATATCAAAAGGAATGGCAAAGAAAGTCTTTGAAACTTGAGAATCACAAAGAATGATTGAAATTTGATTAACCAGAGGTGTGTTTCCCAAAAGCATCATTTGCCTAATATTTTCATGAGTTCCATTGTTAGCAACATAGTTCAATGTTTCAGTATTTCCCAAAACTATTGTTCCAACAAACTTTCACAAACTTGCGTGTTTTGAACTACAACTCTCAAACTGTGGTTAGAAGCATAGTTTCTATTCCCTTGCTTTGGTCCGAGTATTCCCTTGGTTTTTGATTTGCCCTCATGTGTTTGATTTGATTTACAAACCTGTGTCTAGTTAATTATCCTCTTATGTTCTTTGTATATAAACCCACTGTTTGTTTCAATTAATTGTCCGTTCTTGTTGATGTTATGTTGGTTTGTAATGTGTTAGTTTATTGCTGTTCTCTGGCACTCATATGTGTTTGTTTTGCTTGAGTTTTTGTTTAAGAAATATGTATGAAGTATGCCGCTTGCAATTAGACATTACCTCTACTACTCCTGCAACCCAGCCTGCTGATAGTATGACATGGACTTAAATAGATCATGCTTTTGAGCAACATAAGCAAGCAAACATGCAATACAATACAGCAGAAAATAGCAAAGTTTTCATATGCCATGTTAGTTATTTATAGCAATAATCTGACATTTATTTCAGAATCAGAATCAGAATCAGAATGAACTTTATTGGCCAAGTATGTTTACACATACGAGGAATTTGTTGTAGTGACAGAAGCTCCACAGTGCAACAAAAAGACAGCAACAGGACAGGACACAGATAATTTGATCTCGTACTGATTAATTAGCAAAGTTTAATTAGCACTCCACATGCTGTGCCATGACATGAATAAAGTCAGTTCTATTGTTGAACCAGTGTGACTTAAACAAGGGATGTGTGACAAAGTTACTAGATTTTCAGGGATAAGTTGTGACTAGTTAGTCAGTTTCCTTCAACAATGCATCATATTATGGTAGTTAAGCAGTGAGTTACTGTAAGTCATTGTACAGGAAACACACTCCAGATTGTTAGGTGATTTAGGCAGAAACATTAAGACTGTTTAGCCTTTTTCCTGAACCATTATAGCCAATAAACTACCAAAAAACACAAGATTTCCTCTGTGAACATTGCAAGATACTGTAGGGGGCTGCAGTTTGAAAAAAAAAAATGCTAATGGCTGTTCCCAGATGATAGCATCATGAGAGGGAATTGGGACATCCTTTCTGTAATCATATCCAGGTTTGAAGCAGCCAGAACCGAATGCTTAGTTGTTTTTCTTTTTTCTTTTTCCAGACATTTTCAGTGCAATTTGTTCCTTTTAGTATGTGCAATGTTTTATACATCAAGCTCCCATTAAGAAAAGTCACCAAAAAGTACCATAGCATTATCAGTTTCTTTGGACATGCTAATACCATAATATTCTTGAAATAACGTTTAAAAATCAAGATGCATGGGTATGGTAATCATTCCAAGTAGCAAGGTATACAATATATCAAAGGTATTGCCATGTGATACCATCACTGTACCATGGCACTACCACAGTACTCTTTATGAAGATCATCTTCTGTGTACTAGAAATGCTTTTGATTATAGAGTATTTCCATTAATGTAGCTCAGGAAATGAAATTAGAGCAATAGTTCGAAATGTGTGACAGAGTGTGTCCAGTTATTTGGATATCCTGACATTCCTGTAAAAACATATTAATGCACTACATTACAGACACCATTTGTGCTAGCTACTGAATATTACTCTAAATGTAAAATATTACATATTAAATATTTACATTTTTGAAAATGGCTAATTGGAAAAAGCAACAGCTGTTGTGTTCAAAAGGTCTCAAAGTGATTGAAGACATCGAAATGGAATCTCAGTTTACAGACATACAACACTGAGGTGAAGCATAAACACAGTCTTCCACATTTGCAACCCTCTCCCATATACATTACAAAGCTGTGGATGATGATGAGGTCTTATGATTAATGTCTGAACGTGTATGAAGCCACTTCTGGCTTTAAATTCAGTCAAATCGTTGATTGAAGGGAGATGTTTTGTAACTGAATAAGACTTTTAACTAGTCAGCTGTCTGCTTGAACAGTGACCCTAGTCAAGAATCTCAGATCACTTTAAAGCTTTCTGAGTACTGACTTTTTGCCCTCTGTTGCCCTTTCACCTTAGCTGTACTCTCGTCTCGGCTTGGGATCCTGATTAGAAAGATGATAGAAGACAAGCGCTACTGTTATGAGTTCTGAGCTAAAGTCTTTAAATCTTGAGCGCCTTTAGGATTTTTTTTTTTTGAATGTTTGAGTTTATTTTTCCACTTTGTATCTCTTTCATAACGTTTTAGTTTTTTGTTATATTTTTTATTTTCAAATCATTTTATTTTCATACATATACGTTTTTCTGTGTTGCTTGTTGACACAAAGCTTGATACTCACACCATCCACATATAGAGAGCTCAATGTTTCAAAGCACATGTACCAAACACTGGGCAGCTCTGACAGGATGTTGCTCCTGCTTTCAGCAACATCAAAAACAAGACTGTATAAAATTTGCAATCATTTTACAGAAAATCAGTTTGTCTCGCAACAGATGCTGTACAACAAAACTTTTTAGTTCCCAGCTCTTATTTACAATTCAGCCCAGGAACAAAGCTGTTCCTGAACAACGCTATCATTATACGGCCACAAGAACCACAGACAAACTTCCCTCTCAAGCACCACTTGATAATTTCCTCTCCAATTTACATTTCTGTAAGTTTCTCCGCAATCCTTCTGCTTTCTTCAATCGTTTATTCATTTAGTTTTTTCTTCTTCTCATTGGTCACTAGGGACGTAAAGCACCTGTTTTTTTGTTTTGTTTTGTTTTTGTTGTTTTTAAGGAGCACCAGTAGGAGTTCTGGCTCACTTGGTACCCGACATGACAAAAACACTTTTATTCAGAGTTCAATAGAATACACTAAAATTGACAATCTGTAGCATAATGTTGATTATCAATAAAAAAATAATTGTCATTAGTACCTCCTTTTCTTAAGGGGAGACACTGCAGGCAAAAACACTGTTTTTTCATGCACCTGTCAAGTTTGAGATTTTGGGCTTTTTGGTTTTTCATAAAGTGTTTTTTTAGACTAGTGGAAAGAAAACATCCTAAAGACACAGTTAAGTGTTTCTTTTATAGCACTTTATCTATTTGTGTCAATAGAGTTCAATTACAATACATATTTTTAAAGGCTGTTTTCTCAAAATTAGTTTTTTCTCCTACACTGAGCCATAAATCTCCACTTCAGTAGCACTTACACACACCAGACTTTACATTTTTATTCCTGTCTATATCCTGAAGGTTTTTACAGAGGGGATTTGATCATATATAATTTGCTTGATTATATACTACAGTTTATTCCCCCAAAAGTTGTGAAAATATATTGTTTTCTGTCTGTTCCAAGTATTTTCTGAGTGACAAAATGAGATACCCAAAATTCCCTCTGTAAAAACTTTTGACTCTAATATGTCAAAAAAATTAAACAAGAATTTTGAAACTGACTTCATCCAGTGTTTAGATTTTTGTACTAGAAATGTATGCAAATTAGCGCATCTTTCATTAAATAATGCCTCATTTGCATATTTAAACCTAACATTTTAGAAAACTTGTAATACAAAAAATGTTTGCAATTATCAATGTAATCAATCAACTAAGGCGATAACTATTAGTTATTTTTTTACCCTATTCACCTGGAGTGTCTCACTTTAAAAAGAAAAACAATAAATGGTGGCTACGTGACTTAAAGGAACTTTCCACTTTTTTAAAAAATAGGCTCATTTTACAACTCCCCTAGAGTTAAACAGTTGAGTTTTACCATTTTTGAATCCATTCAGCCGATCTCCGGGTCTGGCGGTAGCACTTTTAGCTTAGCTTAGCATAGATCATTGAATCGGATTAGACCATTGGCATCTCGCTCAAAAATGACCAAAGAGTTTCGATAATTTTCCTATTTAACGCTTGACTCTTCTGTAGTCACATCGTGTACTAAGACCGACGGAAAATGAATATTACGCAGCGCCTGAAAGTAGTCCCCAGCTAGGTAACTAGTTATGATATAGCTGGGGACTACTTTCAGGCGCTGCGCAATATCATTGCGCCTGCTGCACCCATGGTACGGCAGCAAAGTTCCTTGATTATTACGCCGGAATGAGAGTATAGTTCCTAGCCATATCGGCCTAGAAAATCGCAACTTTTCATTTTCCGTCGGTCTTAGTACACGATATAAAACACAATGTAGTACACTAAGCTAAAAGTGCTACCGCCAGACCCGGAGATCAGCTGATTGGATTCAAAAACGGTAAAACTCAACCGTTTAACTCTAGGAGAGTTATAAAATGAGCCTTTTTTCAAAAAAAGTGGAGTGTTCCTTTAAACTGGAAGTGAATGGGACCACCTTTTAGTGAACTTGAGAAATATGAAGCTTTTAAATATTTCATATCATATATCATAAAAATGAAAATCTTTAGTTAAAACTTTTCATATTATTTTTGTATTATCTAAGCTGAAAAGTTGTTTTTAGGCTTTTTTAAAATCTGTCAAGACCACAAGATCGTATATAACTTCACACAGAGAAAGCAATTTTTTCACACTAATATTACATTAACAGACTTACTGTTTATGTATTGTGGGTATACTATTGAAACTGAGTATTTTCATATATATGGATAGAGTTTTTGGTCACACTTTATTTTAAGGTCCAATTTTCGCTATTAAGAAACCATTAACTATGACTTTCGTCTCAATAAACTCCCAATTTGCTGCTTATTAATAGTTAGTAAGGTAGTTTTTAAGTTTGGGTATTTGGTAGGATTAGGGATGTAGAATATGGTCATGCAGAATATGTGCTTTATAAGTACTAATAAACAGCCAATATGTTAATAATAGGCATGCTAATAAGCAACTAGTTAATAGTGAGAATTAGTCCCTATACTAAAGTGTTACAGAGTTTTTTTTAAAAATAGAATTACAATCAAAATTCACTTTCATTTTAAATGTGCATGATGCTTCTGTGTTTGATTATTCTGTAGAGTGGGAGACCCAAAACAGATGGACTGAGTTGGAGGAGGCATCCATACCACCTGCCAATTAAAGGACTTTATAATGAGTTGCTATAAGAGTGGAATGTGACCTGTGTGTATGTGTGTGCACGTGTGTGTGTATGTGTGACCCTCACACAGGTCAGTGGGAGTTCAGTGGGACTGTGCTGTTTCACATGTCTGAGGGAGTGCAAGCAGCAGCTGGGCTGTAAAGCTCAGAATACCAGCACACTTCATGAGTTTTTCAAGATTTCACCACAACCTCCTGCTGATTCACATATGTTCTCGTGTATATGCATAATGGATGATACTGTGTGATAGGAATTGACCACACAAGCAAACTATCATGTCTGGACCTGCATGCTAGTGTTTATTATAAAGTGCACATATGACATGAAGGTATATAGGTTAGTCTGTCTGGACCAGTGTTTGGCACTCATGGTGCAATGACTTAATTATGGTTAAATTTGTCACAGTTTTACTCTACACTGAGTTTGCATGAAAATAGATGCACTCTGTGTTTACTCTGTGACTTTTTTTAATGCCATGTGCACAGCGGGCCGAATACATGATACGTGCTGATTGACATGATGGAGAGGCAGTGTAAATATACTGTAGGAGCCTTTTTTAGAACTTCATTCTAGAACTGTATCATCACTTCACTCTTATTTATGTGGCCGTCAAATGATTACAAACTATTTATAATACATATGTATTATAAATAGTTTCCTAATACATATGTGTGTATGTATATATATATATATATATATATTTATGTATGTATGTATTAGGAATATCTCGCTCTGGAGAAACAATACAGTCAGTGAATTTTCCATTCAGATGCTGATTTTGTAACCCTCTATTCTGTCTTATCAGGAGCTCAGAGGACCTGCCTCTTCTGAGACGGTGCACCAACATCCCATCTAGCCAGGGACAAAGACAGGGAGCTGAGGATGCTAGGAAAAAGGGTGTATAGACGGCCCCTATGAGTGTACTCTGAGTAACCATGAACCATGGGGGGGAGAAAAAAAAAAAAGTATAAAGAAGAGGATCAGAGTCAGGCAAGGTGCATTTATGATTATGTGGGTGTGGGTGTACAAGTGTGTTATGTCTGCAATGACTGATTGCTCTGATCTAACTTATTCTTCAAAAAAAAAAGCCCAGTCTGTGACAGGAACCTAATATCCACATAACACAAGCACGTAACAAAAATGACATGCAGGCATATACAGACACGCGTAAATTGAGATAATCTTTGTTATGAATTTGGTGGAAAAGGACCATCATCTCAAAACCAGACATACTGTATAGTAGAAGTGATACCTCACGTAGAAATAGAGTTAATAAAAACATTATACACTTCTTCCAAAGTGCATGAATACACTCTCTTTAGTTTTTTTGTAACATTATCGAAATCTTATTATTAATTTTCAGTTATTAACTTGATGTGCACTATTGTGCCAACGGCATGATACATCTAATCCATAATGTGTTTTATTGGTCTAAAGGTCAGAAATGCTGAGTAGTCTAACAAGCCTCTCTCATGCAATTTCAAACTTTCGTCTTATAAGGATTTAAAAAAATATCTTGAAAATTCAGAAAATTCTGTCATGATTTATTCACCCTAGTATAATACTATGGAAGGGACAAGCAACTGTTTGGTTACCCACATTCTTCAAAATATCTTCTTTTGTGTTTAACAGAAGAAAGCAGCTCATGCAGGTTTGGAAGAACTTGAGGGTTAATAAATGTTAACAAAATTTTCATTTTTTGGTGAACTATTCCTTTTAAGTTTTTTGGTGTCAAAAGTGTGAGTTCAAATCCCAGTTCTGACAACAGATGACATAAAGCTATGAACAATATTGAAGGTATCAGGTATTATGATTAACATGAGATTTTTTTTTTGTCATTTTTCAGCATTCAAGCTGATCTTTTGCCAAAAAGTTAGAATAGCTGAGTGGCCTTGGTTGCTAGACTCCAGAGATTTCACTATTCTCGCATGTTGAGGTTTCTGGGTTCCCAGTGACTTCTGACACTGAGCTTTTTGAGTAAAGAGACTGGAAGTAAAATGATTTGTAAATCATTTAAGTGTTATCATTAACATGAAATTTGGCACTGGTCGAGCTCCAAAACAATGGAAGAGTGGCCTAAGACTCAAGGGTTTTCGGTATTTGTGCAAGTTAAGGATTAAGGTTTCCTAATGGAGGGCTGAGTTCAAGTCCGTCTTTTGACCAGATGTTTGTAGAATGACAAGACTGAAGTAAAACCTTAAATAACAGCATTAATATGAAACATTTTGCCTTTGGGAAAGCTCCAACCAGCTCCAAAACACTTGTCTGGAAGTTTCTAGTGAGTCTGAAGATTACTGTGGTTCAAGAGTGTTTAATTAGGGTTGGAGCTAAACTCTGCAGGACAGTGGCCGTCTAGGAACAGGTTTGGACACCCTTGCACCCTTTCTGCTTTTATGAAACTATAAGTAAAACCTTGAACTATATTTACAGCAGTAAATGTTATCATTTAAACAAGATTTTGCTGAGGTTCCTGGTCTCCAAATGGAGGTTTTGGCTCCCAGGAGGTTTAGCTCCGATTTCTGATTTCTTTTTGAGCGACTAAACTAAAAACTTGAATGATGCTTGAAGCTTGAACAGCAGTAAGTGTTACTAACATGAGCCATTGAGCAAGCTCCAATTGCAGCATTGACCATCAAGTTTTTTGCCATTTCACTTAAAAGGCACAATGACAGACTCTTAAGTTTTCAAACTCAAGGGATTTCACTTTTCTGTCATTTAAAGGATTCTAGACTCCAAACAGAAACTTTTCAAATCCCACATCTGACAAAATGATTTTAGAGTGACAACACTTACTGTAAACCATTGAACAATATTTAAAGCAGTAAGTGATATCCTTAACAATCGCCTTTTTGCCATAGTACAAGCTTTAGTGATGGCGCTGACCGCCATGTGTGCTGCTGTTTCCTCCAAAATTATTTTGGCCTGTTTGTTACACAAAGATGGCTTCAGACAACTTGTAACATGGTGCACAAGCATGAGTTTTAGTTCATTTTGTTTTTTAACCCTTGATAGCTCCTGTTTACTGCATGCTTTTGCTTTATGGAAAAGAGCAACATGATCATTGTTCATAATTTCTCAGTTTGTGTTCCATGAAAGAAGTTAGTGGACAATTCCATTAACACAGTCTCTGTGTAAATGTGTGTGAAGGAGAGTAGCAATAACTTTAAAATTCATAGACTGAGGGGTATAACGGCTGGTCTCTGTCATCTGACAAAAGTGAATAAGTGCTGAAAAAAACAGCCAGCGGACGGAAACTAAGGACATTGCTTTGGCCCTCTTATGTGAGCAGCTGTGGGTCCGTACACAGGATATGCAACTTGTAAGTCTTAGCTCCAAAGAGAAGTTTCTGGAAACCCAGTTTGATCCAAAATGCACTGAAGAGGAGCTAATGGTTTCATTTAATAGAGAACACAAGAAAACCTATTGAAAAAAAAACAAAAAACACAGCTCATCATATGTGGAAGAGTGAACACATAACAAAAATCAAACAATTCATGACAATAAGATATTGAGGTTAAATTTGTTTAGTTTAGCTTAATATGCAGAGACAAGTAAAAGTAAGCCATTATCAGTTTAATTTCCCCCAAAAGTTTAAACGCTGTGGCACTGTGATGCTATCAATCCCAATAAACACTCCACCTATGTTTATGCTGTGAGAGGATTGAATCCTTTGAAGATATCGCCCTTGTTTCTTCTCTTTCTCCCACTATTATATTAGAAATATTAGAAAAATGGTTTCCAGATGTGTGATATCCATCCATTCCCTAGCAGGAAAATGCATAAGAAACAGAAAAACTATGGGGAGATAAGCAAATAAAATGGCCACTGGATTTGGTTATTCCGGTTGTTGCGCCGAGTGACAATTAGAATCGCTCTGGAGAATAAATTCCATAGGAATCCTTCAAGGAATTACGGATGGATGAAAGAAGGAGTGATAGGGACAGATAGACTGGGGAGTGAGATACGAGAAGAGGAAGGGGAGTGTGGAAAGGCCTGGGATATCACAGGAAGAAACAAATTAGAAAAGCTGCCAAGCTTTAGGACTCTGAACACTTACAGATTGTGGAAGAATTGTTAATTTGCCAGCAGCACAAATGTCTGCTCACAGACAAGCTCTGTACTTAAGTATGATGACATTTTTTTTAAGGGTCCTAAAGCATAAGTAGATCTGAGACGGTAGTAGTTCCTTGATCAGGCTGTGTTAACAAGTCATTTGCGCAACTAAAAATGCATGTAATGTAGCATGCATGATCACATGACCTCACTACTTGCATTTGAAATGTTCACTGTTGCATTATGTGTACTGCTTCATATATTATTAAAAAAATAAACATTAGGGTGTATATAGTATATAGTAATGAGTATGCTTGCTATTCAAACACAGCCTTAGTCTTAGCCAGAGAGAATACTGAACAGGTGCCAAGCATTGTGAGTCATTCTCCTTGTCAGACTGTGAGAAAAGAGTGGTAAAGGTCTTGTGAGCATTACCACAAAAAAAAAAAAACATTCCAATACAGACTCGGGTCCCTCTAAATGTAAGTATAAAGGGTTTTTTTTCTTTCTTTTTTTTTTAAAGCACTTTGAAATGTTTTAGTTTTTTTTTTTTTTTTTTTTAAAATTAAGTTTTATTTTTACCAAATTCTGTCTTCCATTAATTTTCTGAATTCCATTTTAATGGTTTAATTTTTTTTTTTCTGTCACCGTTATTTATTTTGACGGTTGCTGTGAAGACCTTTAGGTTTCTGTTTGTATATGATATGACAATAGTTTTTGTCAAAATAAACAGTAAAATGCTTATGAAGTGACTCTCAGGAGTTCTAAAGATTACATTTATGTGTTCATGTACTCATATATTAAGGCGGCAGAGGCTGAAAACACCACGTATGTAGTAAACTAAACCACGCTTCTGCACCATTCATAGACACATAGAACATGCAGGATTCATACATAATGGTATTTTTTGTGGCTTAAAATTCAGACACCAGTCCATAACACGTTTTGATTTAAGTGTACTGACCTACTTTTTATCCAGCCGCAATTCCAAATTCTGTGACTTTCCGTGTTATACAGTAAATTCCGTTTTTATGACTGGATCCCACAATTCCGTAAATTTTCTGCACTGCGGAAATCATAGGACCCTATGAACATGAATCTGCCAACATTTTTGTACATTTGTACGTATCATGGCAGTTCAGAAATGAAATGTCCGATGAGTGCCACTAAGCGGTTAATGCTGTATTGTGTTTGAAAATATCAAGCCACCTACAGTAAATCTAACTGATAGTATTAACTAAAGCAAATGTGATATATTTACTAAACAAACCATGTCATTTTATCTTGCTTCTACAAGTCTTTGAGCTCTTTTATTGTGACTCATGTTTCATAGGTTACCCAAACTGTTCCACATCACAAGTGCAATGCTGTACCAGGTGAGCTACCAAGCAACTTTCCTATGTCAGAAAAGCCATATACATGGATCTGATTATGTGATGTAAACATCAAAATGTGTTATTTTACAAATCATGCACTATGGTAAAGTGTTTTGAGGTCACAACATAGTATTGTGCAAGAAACCATGCCAAAATAATGTAGGCAGAAGCATGTTTTTGTAATTAGCCTGTGTTAAAAAAAACACAGAATAGATGATCATTGCTGTGCTAAGTGTGTGGTTTAGATAAAAAAAATCAGAAACAATTCTTGATGCTTTAAATACGCTCTGTTCCACATGTTTTCCAAATCAGTTACTTTTGTTGTTCCATGATGTTGCGGATTTAGAAGGCAGATTCATATGTGCACATTAATAAGATTAATACGATTCTTAAGTGGAGACATGTTACATGCCTCTCCAAAGACAAGCAACATGACCAGCTTTGCACATGCAAAGCAGAGAGAAAGAGAGAGAAAAAGACTGAGAAATCATGAATGGAGACAGAGCAGCAAGCAGGCTATAAAAGGAAATGAGAGAGAACAGCACTGGACATCCGGAGTATTTAGCATTGTGAAGTCTCCACATGCCTTTGTCTAAACTCCTTGGGTGCAAAGAATGAGTAGATGTCCTCAGGTCTATTATACAGCACATTGAAGATGAGGGGTTTTTGACAAACATGAAATTTTCTGGCTGTATAACTGTGTTGAGTCTACATTTTGCGCATTGCTGTGTTTTTGACGCTGCTGCAATCAGGAACTTGCTGAAATTAGTTCAAATATCTTACCTTAAAAAGGGATTTCTGTGTCTATGACACATTCAAAAAGCAGTTCAAATCAACCATTTAAAGGGACAGTTTACCCAAAAGCGAAAATTCTGTTATTCACCCTTGTGTGAATCTAAGCAAACATGCTGTTATATTTCTGTGGAACACAAAATATTCATTTTGAAGAATCTCCATGCAGCTCTTTTCCATAATAATAAGACTTTTTGATTTGAGCATATTAGAATGATTTCTGAAGGATCATGTGACACTGAAGACTGGGGTAATGATGCTGAAAATTCAGCTTTGACATCACAGGGCTAAATTACATGATATATTATCGTATTTGGGATCAAATAAATGCAGCCTTGGTGCAACCCCAAACTTTTCAATGGTTATGTACAAGATCAAATACTGTACATTTAGTTTTTAGATGTACTATCCCTTTAAGCTTCCTAAAATGAAAAAGCAACAGAGAAAAGTTTTTTACATGAGGTCTGTCTGTAGAGCCTCAGGGCAACAATTACAAACAAATTACCAGTCAACATGAAAAGAGGGAAAGGATATGCGTGAGGAGGATAAACACTACAAGGAATTCAAGTTCAAAAGAATCAAAGTTACAACAGTCACAGAGAGCTACTGTAAGACTAAGAACATCCACAGACAGACATTTAGCAGAGAAACGAGTGTGTCATGTTCCAGAGCGGCCCACATCTCCTTTCACAGTGATCTATAGTGTAGATAAAGACTTGCATACATGGAATAATCAGAGGGATGAAAATGAGGTCTGATAAACTGTGGTTATCTATGGAATAAGACGTAAGTGTCTTAACTGTGAGCCCCCTCGTCTTGGCCAGACCCCCTTTCTCGTGTTTTTTTCACCCTAAAACTGAGTGCTTTTTTTTTTTTTTTTTTTTTTGCAACTTTAACATTTGGAGCAGTAACAAGGGGGTTTTTCAGTGCAAGTGGACACAATGGGTCAGGAAGAGCAGTCGGCATCAGTTATTTTGCTTTCTTTCCAAGAAACTACATTGTTTTTATGAGAACAATATGTGGCAAACTATGCTCAGTGAAATCCCACCTGTGTTGAACCAGCAGGTGATCACGTGAACCATGCAATAGTTTTACCTCAGAGCTATACAAGTTGACTAATGCATTCTGGGGATTTTCTGCACCATTAACTGACACCCATCAGTGCAGAAATGGTAAATTATTAAATGCTACAATATTAAATATAAAATGTGTGCTGCTGGAGTGAATATGAATATGATATTCAGTGTAACAACATGCTAGCTTGTGTAATATTGCTAAACTAATGTGCTACGTTGTATAACATCCCCAAACAATGTAAAATTGGGCCACTACTGTTGCAAGTATTTGGTTCCATTACATGCAACAAATAGGCCACCAAATTAACAGGTTTTAGGCCCTCTGCGTCATACCGAGTCAACCAATACCCCTTACTTGTGGAAAAATCACTGTAACACATGGCCTTATTGCTTCATTCTCAATAGCTCTACTTAATTACATTTCACAGTACCATAGTGTTTACTTGGAACTACACTATGCTGTAGAAACACTGAGTCACTGAGGCAGGAACATTTAGTTTGTCAAAAGTCCACATTCTCTGCTCAAACATGTGACATGCTCATAGCATTACACTAAAACAAGGATGTTTTCTCTCATGAGATGTTTAAGCATTTTGGATGGGCACATATGCACAGAAAAGCCACAAGCAAAGAGGATGATGTTGGAATGTAAATATTTAGGCTAATCATGAGGAAGCTAATCATCCAGTGTTGGAAGAGCACACCAGTCAATTCAGATCAGTTGTGTTTCAACACACTAGTTTGCAGGCAATGTCATAATGTTGCAACCAGAGATTACGAGACATTCACAATTCTGATAAATAGGGGGATGATAATAAGCCGGAAATGATAAAGTGGTAATAAAAATAATCCTAACATTCTTAAGACAGCTGCATTTTTGAAAGTGATGTAATAAGTGCAGAGTGAAATCCTGTGGACATTTCAGAATTGATCTCTGCTTTATGTTTTAACTTTGGTTACTTTAATTAACCATTTGTGATCCATGAAAGCCAAAATGTCAAAGAAAGGAAAGATTACAGACATAATATACTTATATAAGAATATACTTGAATGTGAACAGAATGTTTTTTTTTTCCGACATCTAATTGAAATCAAATGAAAATTTATTATATTTAAATTTGTATTAAATGCAATTAATTGAACTTGAGACTGCTTTTTTAAAACTACTTACGTATAGGACTACGTAGAAATAATTTAAATTATTTGTAATGATGAAATTGAAATATTTAAAGTATATTAACTTTAAATATAATACTGAATAACACACTAGAGTTAGAATAAAGTACTTTACATAGTTTAGAATGTTAGTCAACACATCAAAATAAGTGTATTTCTTTAAAGCACAACAAAAGCATGTTTATTGAAACACAATGATTTATAATTTACTTCAAAGTAAAACATAATTTGCTATTTATTCATTCAAGTTTACTTACAGTAAATGTGTTAAGAATCAATGATGAACGTGTAATCTAAGTACACTTAAGTAGCCTTTTATTTATTAATATTATATAATCTACAAGTACAAATTCCTTTTTTAAATAAACTATATTTTAAGAATTATACAAGTGCACATTCAATAGAATTAAGCACTCTTCTTCTTTTTTACAAGATTTTATTTTGGTTAAGGTTTACCTTCACTAGTTTAGTTCCACTTCAGGAACTCGAGCTGCGTCCGAAAACGCTTTGGGAACACCTTCAGCGTGACCAGCTCTGAATCTCATGTGTAATCAGTCCAATGGAAGGGCATGACGTCACGGGTGGGGTGACGTAATCGACCAGGAAGCATAAAAGCACGTGCGTTGCGAACCCATCTTTCTGTCATTCAGCAAGCACTCTGTGTGTCTGTGCGATAGTGGATCGCGTTATGGGCTGTGTGTTCCTCCCTGTCCGCGCTATATTATGGGCGGGGATACACACAGTCTGTGTGTGGTCTGCTTGGGAGCGAAGCACGCTGAGTCGGCTTTCGAGGGGGCCGAATGTCCGCATTGTGAGCGGCTTCCTCTGCGTACGCCTTGCTCCCGGAGGGCTCTCTTCGAGGAGGGAGCCCTCGTCAGCGTTCCTCGCAGTGCTGGCCCCGCTTCCGCCGAGGCGGAGCGGCAGCTGCGCTCGTGGGAATCGCAGATGGATCAGGTGGAGGGAATGGAGACGGGCGAGCCCCTATCTTCTTCCTTTCCCACCAGATCCAGCGCCCGCTCTCTGGGATCGGAAACTCGCCCCGCGGTTTCTTCCCCTCGGAGAGAGGGCTCGACGCTCCGCCTGTCTTCCTCCGAGGAGGTGGACGTGGAGGACGTCGATGAGCTTTCGTAAAGCAGTTGCACAAGCATATTGTTTGCACAAGCATATTGTGAACGAATATCATTATGAGCAGCATGTCTGGGGAGCTGAGTTCGCGCAGTCAGCTCTCGAGGAAAAAAGGAAGAGGGGCTGATTGTGCTTTTCCCTGCTGCAATACGTTCCGCTCCCGCCGGGCATGCTCCGAGGAGTGTGTCCGTGCCTGTGATCTCACGGTTCTGGTCCCACTGCTGCTGAGGCACGGCGGCGATTGAGATCACGGGGATCGCACATGGATCTGGCGGACGGGTTGGAGACGGGCTCACCCTATCTCCACCTGCATTCCCCAGATCTAGCGCTCTCTCGGGGTTCGGAAGCCCGCGCTGCGCCTGCTGCAGCTATCTTTCTCCGAGGAGATTGATATTGTTTTTATATCCGAGTGGCTCGTGTATTGCCGAGGCAACGCGTGCATTATGGTCATTCTCAGTTCATTATATTAAATCTTTTCACATCAGACCGTGTTTACTTGTCTGGTTGTTTGGCTGCATTTAATTTTGAGGAATTAAATGATGTATTTCATCTGACTATGAGAAGTTAGATATATGTATATATATATATATATGTATGGTATACAGAAGCCTCTTGGGATAATTTCTCGAGTGAGAGCATGATGTTACCTCTCTTCCTCCGAGGAGGTTGAGGTGGTCAGCAGGGGCTGCTGGGTGGGAACAGCCCCAATCATGTTCCAGCTCCTCATTCAGGGAACGTCACTTCTTGTACTCCCCAGAATTTTGGAGTCAGAGTGGCGCTCCCGGGCCAAAGGCTTCTAGCAGAAGGCGGATCTGCAGACCGTCATTCTCGCTGAATAGTCCTCGGCTAGAATGTCCTGATGCCTATGGCCCAGGGCTTTTGTTGGCCGGCCCCATCTGGGGAAGAGCGGTGTACACCGCATTACACGGTGCCCGTCTCTCCTCATTGCCCTCAGGAGATCGGTCTGCCAACCCTGCCAGTGTTCCAGGGTGCAGCGGTCTCCAGCGAGCGCTTCTCTCAGTCTCTTTCGCCCAGAAACGTAGCGGAGCTGAAAGGCTCGCTATCCCTTCGGGAGTCTCTAGAGCAGCTAGTTCGGTCATCTCCTGTCGGTCCTTCGTTTCAGGGCACCGAGCTAAACGCTCTAAGTACACCAGAGGCCAGTCTTGAAAGACTGGTTCCCTTAGTAGGTCACCTGGCGGTGTAGGAGCCCCTGCCAAGCGTGTCTCATTGGGTCCTGTCTGAGCAGACTCTGGTTCTATCAGTCTAGTCTTCCTAGGAGATGACGCGGGTCTGAGGACCGTCATTTTCAATAGGAGGCTTCAGAGGCAGTCCTGATGCCCATGGCCCAGGACTTATGAGGGCAAGCCCCTCTGGGGAAGAGCGGGGTACGCCGCATTACACGGTGCCCGTCTCTCCTCAGTGCCCTCAGGAGATCGGTCTGTCAACCCTGCCAGTGTTCCAGGGCACAGCGGTCTCCAGTGAGCGCTTCTCTCAGTTTCTTCCGCCCGGAAACGTAGCGGAACTGAGAGGCTCGCCGCCCCTTCGGGGGTCTCTAGAGCAGCTAGAGTGGCCGTCCCCTGCCGGTCCTCCGCTTCAGGGCACCGAGCTAGCAGCTCTAAGCACACCAGAGGCCAGTCTCGAGAGACTGGTTCCCTTAATAGACAATTTGGCAGCGTGGAAACTACTGCCAAATGTGTCTCGATGGGTCCTGCACACTGTAGAACGAGGCTATCGCATTCAGTTCGGTGCTCCGCATTTCAAAGGGGTAATTCCCACACTGGTGGGTCCCGAGCAGGCTCTGGTAATGGAACAAAAAGTGAATACTCTCTTGAGGAAGGAGACCATCGAGGTGGTCCCTCCTCTTGACAGAGAGACCGGGTTCTACAGCTGGTACTTCATCGTTCCCAAGGAGGATGGAGGGTTGCGTCCTATTTTAGATCTGAGTCAACTGAACCGCTCAGTCATGCGACTGAAGTTCAGGATGCTCTCTTCGAGCAGGTCGTGTCTCAGACCAGGTCCGAGGACTGGTTTGTCACGATCGATCTAAAAGACGCATACTTCCCATCTCCATCCTTCCCCATCACAGGAAGTTCCTGAGGTTTGCTTTGGGGGCGAAGCGTACCAATATCAGCTTCTTTCCTTCGGCCTTGCACTCTCACCCCGCACTTTCACGAAGTGTGTGGATGCTGCGCTGGCTCCTCTGTGACTCCAGGGCATCCGCATACTCAACCACATCGACATTTGGTTGATATTAGCTCAATCAGAGCAGATGGCGGTTTGGCATCGAGATGTCATTCTCGCTCACATGAAAGAGCTGGTGTTAAGACTTAACGCCAGAAAAGTATGCTTTCTCCAGTACAGAGAACGACTTATCTGGGCGTGGTGTGGGATTCGACCACGATGCAGGCACGTATGTCCCCTGCTCGGATCGAGTCGATCCTCACGGCAGTCAAGAGAGTGAGAGAAGGCCGGTCACTCACTGTCAAGCAGTTCGAGAGACTGCAGGGTCTGATGGCAGCTGCATCCAACGTGATATCTTTTGGCCTGCTGTAGGGCTGCAACTAACGATTATTTTGATAATCGATTAGTTGGCCAATTATTATTATTTATTTTTTTCGATTAATCGATTAATCGGATTTTAAAAAATATATTTTTTATTTTTTTCTATTTTGTTGACAAAAAAACACTGTGCCACATTCTGCCCAATGTCCGTCAAACAAACGTGCCAACTGAATGCTAATACAGTGCTTAACAATTTATTAGACCACCTGTCATAATAAAGAGAAAAATATTTTAGGAATCTGTCAAAAAATGGTTTAAATCTAAAAATGTTATTGTCATTTATTGGGCAAATAAACTGAAACAACTAAATAGTAGGCCTATTTATTCACATCATAACAAAAATGGCAGCTCATTACAGCTTGCATTCTTGCTGGTATTGTTTACGTACTTTTTGACTGTTATTGGGTATCTGAAAAAAAACCTATCAAAAGCGTCACCTTTCTTTCATAGATAACAGCAATAATTAAATATAGATTAGAAATAGCCTACTACTGTTACTAAAGAGCTTACATAAATTGGAAGACTAACCAATACAGAAAGCTAAAAAATGATTTTGGTAATCACCAATACTGTTAGTTTAGAGCAGCAGTGGCACAAATCTTACATAATTTGTTAAAAACCTTACATAAATTTATTTTAATAAATTTGTATATAATGAATATAGTTTAAATCTCTACATTAAAAATTAAAATGGTGATAAAGATAATAAATAAAATCACAAACTCAGTGGTAACCAATAGGTAAGAGTAATGTTCTGCAGGAACACATTCACTTTGATCACAGTCACGTCTTACTGTCATTTCTTTATCCTGTAAAGTCTGATATTTATATTCAGAAAATTACACGCTGTTATGCCTTTACAGTTCCTACTCTCATAAAATACTCGCACTACATGTTTACTTTTAAACCTAAATTTAACGTTCAACAACAGATATTTCAGCACAATGAATGTTTTTGCGCTGAATATTAATTGTCTCCCTGTCTACTGTGTTCTGTCTGACGCACCAGCGGTCATTCAGGAAAGATTTAAGCTTAACACAGACTGTCAAGACGGGCATTTATGCAAAAATGGAAATGCTCACGTGAATTTGTGACATTTACAGATAAGGATATGACCGTAAAATGAAAGTGTTTGAGCTGAGGACGCACACGCATCTGTCAGAGCGCCTAGGGCAGGCCATTACACCAATGCATTATGTTAGTTTAAAGCTTAAAATGAAGAATTCTCATGTTCTGGGCAGTTTGCTTCATGTACTTCTCCCACAGCATTTCATTCTGTTTCCTCTACTATTTTTAGATGTATTTTGTCCATAGACATGCGTAACTCGGTGATATAATTTGACGCGACCGGCTGAAGTTGGACGTGCACTGCGGACAGACCCGACTAATCGATAATGAGAATCGTTGTCGATGATTTTCATAATCGATAATAATCGATTTTATCGATTAGTTGTTGCAGCCCTAGTCTGCTGTACATGAGACCCCTACAGTGGTGGCTCAAGACCAAGGGGTTCTCCCTGAGGGGAAACCCACTCCGCATACAAGGTCACGCGGAGATGCCTACGTGCCTTAGACATGTGGAGGAAACCTTGGTTCTTGTCTTAGGGCCCGGTGCTGGGAGCTCCTTGTCGCTGCGGAACGCTAGCGACGGACGCATTCCTCACCGGTTGGGGAGCGGTCATGAGTGGCCACCCTGCCTGCGATCTGTGGAGCGATTGCCTTCTCATGTGGCACATCAACTGCCTGGAGATGCTGGCCGTGTTTCGAGCACTGAAACACTTCCTCCCGGACCTAAGAGATCACCATGTGTTGGTGCGCACCGACAACACAGCGGTGGTCTCTTACATCAACCACCAGGGAGGTCTGTGTTCGCGCCCCCTTTACAGGCTGGCGCACCAGATCCTTGTGTGGTCCCAGGGAAACTCCTCTCGCTGAGAGCAGTTCACATTCCTGGGCATCTCAATATGGGAGCAGACATCCTGTCGAGGCAGGGACGAGCCCGGGGGTGGATGCTTCACACTGAGGTGGTGAAGCAGATTTGGAGAGTGTTTGGCCAGGCTCAGGTGGACCTGTTGCGACTCAAAAGACATCGCACTGTCCGCTCTGGTTCTCTCTGACTCATCCAGCTCCACTGGGGCTGGATGCCTTGGTACAGACTTGGCCAAGGCTTAGTCTGTACACCTTTTTCCCCGATCGCTCTGCTCCCGGGAGTTCTGGAGAGAGTGCGCCGGGATGGGGTCCGTCTGCTGCTAGTAGCCCCGTTCTGGCCGGGCCGAGTATGGTTCTCGGACCTGATTTCTCTCCTCGGCTGCTCTCCATGGGAGATTCCCGTCAGGAGGGATCTCCTCTCACAGGCGGAGGGTATGATCCTTCACCCCCGCCCGGAGTTGTGGAAGCTGTGGGTGTGGCCCCTGAGGGGGCACAGCTCATAGCTTCCGGTCTCTCAACCGAGGTTGTTAGTTACACGTCTCCTCCGCGGTGCACTGAGGCTGAGGCCTCCAGCCAGAGAAGCTTATGCTAAGTGGTGGATTAGGATTCTATTCCATAGCCTCGAGTCCTCTGATCTCCCCTCACCATTGGGGGTCAAGGCTCACTCAACTAGAAGTGTGGCGGCCTCCAAGGCCTTTCTGGCAGGTGTGCCTATGCAGGACATCTGCAACGCTGCAGGCCCCTCACGTTCGTCAGGTTCTATGACCTAGATTTTCTAGCCACTCCTGGCTCTTCTGTTCTCTTGCCATAGCTGTGCTCTTCCACACTAGGCAGGGATTGCAAGTCTGGCGGCGTGGGCATTTTCTTCCCAAAGCGTTTTCGGATGCAGCTCGAGTTCCTGAAGAGGACCGTCTCTAGGTTACGTATGTAACCCTAGTTCCTCGAAGGAACGAGACGCTGCGTCCCGAAGCCATACTTCCAGCATCCCTACCTGAGCTTGCTTCATTCCTAGAAGCTGAAGCCGGTCGCAACGCACGTTTTTTTATGTTTCCTGGTCGATTACGTCACCCCGCCCGTGACGTCACGCCCTTCCATTGCACTGATTACACATGAGATTCAGAGTCGGTCACGCTGAAGGCGTTCCCAAAGCGTTTTCGGACGCAGCGTCTCGTTCCTTCGAGGAAATAGGGTTACATACGTAACCTAGAGACGTTTTACTTTACTTACATTTCCAGTGGCAAGCAATTTGTGTGTCCACACTGAAGCTGAAAATGCTGTGCAGCATGACACAATCACAGCCACTCAGAACATATTTTGATGTCAGCAAAATGTCATTTGTTTAGGTCGGTTGGGACAGAAACTCAGATTAACACTGTTAGAGATATCACTTAAGGATTTGTCACATCTGGCTAGGACAGTGTTAAACTATTCAATACCAACAAGCCTGCTGACTTAAAATTAAATTAAATTACTGTTTCTTGGATCCTTTGTGATATTTTATAAAAAATATAAAGTGTATTTTACTGTTTTGAGCGTGCTGCTCTTTCCCAGATTTGGGGAAAGTTCACACAAGACACAAACTTCATACCAGCCTAAGGTCAATAGGGTCGCTATTTGACACAGGACATGGGTGGAGCCACTACAACTCTTTTGTGGGAACTACCCCTTCAGGCTGGGCCAACATACAGCCAACCAAATACTCACACAGATGCATACACTATGTAGATCTAAAGAATGTACATCCGTTACGAAACCAACACAACCCAAAAATATCAAAGGCTGTGCTACTTGCAGAGCTACTTGCAGTGTCGCTCGGGCTGAGAGCTCCTCAGCATAGGTCTTCCCTTCTGAACAATTTTAAGATCCTGCCTCAATCCCTCTAATCGAACACAATAGATTTTCCCCCAATTGTTTTGCTTTTTTGACCGAGCAGATTATTTTGGCAGGCGATGTAGCAGTGTTTTTCCTGTCCTTATCACCAACAGACATCTTTTGTGTGGTGCTGGTCCACCCATTCAAACCGGTATAGAGTGCACACACTTACTTCACGTGCAATCTTATCCTCGTGCACAACCTCAGGAACCACCCTGTGACCACATCCATTTCCTCTTCCCTTATATGGTCAAAAGAATTTCCAACAGAGGACACTGCTGAATTACTTTTAATGCAATTAAAGTTAAAAGGCTCTATCACAAAATTAACTAGTCTATCATTGTAGCACTTGGGATATTTGGTCCCACTTTATATTAGTGGTCTTAACTACTATGTACTTACATTTAAATTAATAATTTGATACAATGCACTTATTGTGTTTTTACATTGTACTTATATTTTAAAAAATACTTATATGTAGTTACATCTGTAATTAATTTCTGTAATTACATTTATAATTACACTGTTGACCCATCCCTTACACCTTAACCCACACTTAAACCTACCCATACCACTAAACCAGTCCCTAACCTTACCCATATCCCACCTCAATAGCAGCAAAAGTGTTTTGCAATACAATATGACCACAATAAGTACATTGTAATTATTTTTTGATGTAAGCACATACTAGTTAAGGCCACCTAATATAAAGTGTGACCAGATATTTTTATGCACTAACTATTTCACTTTCTTTTATTTTCAATCCAAAGGTCAAAAGATCAAGAGCCAGTGATCGACCTCAAGGGATGAAGATAATATCGTGAAACCTTCCCACACATACAACAAACGAAATGTGCTTCAAATTACCATATTTTGAACTTCCTAACAATCAAACTTTTCCATCCCTTCCCAAAATGCTATTCTTAAAGCATTTCCATCAGACCTAAGAGGTCAAATAAGTGCTGAATCTCCATGATGACATAACCATAAAACATACTTAAGGGTATCAAATGGTGTAAAATAGCTCAAAATCCTTTTCAAATGACAGACCTGAGCAGTGATATATCATGTCAGTGCTTAAATCAATACAATAAGCAGTATCTGCAATTATATGTGTTTGGGAGATGAACTGCATAATTACAGAGCTAAATGCAGATACATGTGCAACCAGTTACATTTGCACCTGTTTTACCTGCACACATCTCATACCAGCTAGCCTCTGTTACATATTCAAATAATAATATCCATCTCTCAAACACAATTAAGACAAACTGAGGTCAGATTTGGATAATCATGCATTTGGCATTGAATTGCAAAAGGCTCAATGTCAGAGACTCTGTGTATTTATGGGTAGGACCATGTTAGGTTTAGATTGAATCCAAACTTTTGGAAAACTTCTAAAAAGTGCAAAACTGTGTGGAGGATCTGTAATTTTCTCTATCATACACCATATAGTCTTTGCTGCCCAAGTGAGGTCACCTACACTGACCATACCCTGCAGGCCGGATCATTGCCTGTCTAAAAATAGCTTGGCCTACATGAAACCTGAAATCACTACACTCCTTGTACCAGTATAATGCACAGCCTCAGCCTACTGCTGTCACGGGTTTTTGATCAGGGAGACACAAAATCTGATAAGGCTTTAGACAAGGAGGCTTTTTCTTCTTCTATTCAGTGAAATCACTTTAACTCTGAAAAAAAAAAACTTGCATATGATATTAATACTTTGCTGTAGAGAGAGCTCCTGGCAGAAATACTTCAAGGATCCTGTGCAAAACACATGCTGTAAAAGTACATGAAAGTATTTTTTCATACTATTTTCAGATGCTTTTGTTCAATTTTTGTTCAAATTAGGCAACTCTGAAGTCTTTATATGGTATATGATTTGAAATACACACAAACACACACGCACACACACACTCTGTGACATTGTTTAATGGCTATACAAAAGGGCCTTTAACAATGTAAAAAATTATACATTCTATAAAACTACAGTGCCCTCCACTAATATTGGCACCCTTGGTAAATATGAGCAAAGGCGGCTGTGAAAATAAATCTGCACCATTTATCCTTTTGATCTTTCATTCAAAAAATTCACAAAATTCTAACCTATCATTGAAGTAAAACAATTGAATGTGGGGGGAAAATATCCCTGTGAAATAAATGCTTTCTCTAGTTCATGTTGGCCACAATTATTGGCACCCAATTATTGCAACATCCTTTTCCCATGATAACAGTTCTGAGTTT
>JAFVLL020027916.1:0-14841 GCA_021397915.2 Tor tambroides
GGTTCAATCTGAATTTTATGAAGCGACGAGAATACTTTTTGTACGCAAAGAAAATAAAAATAACATTTATTCAACAATTCGTCTCCTCTCTGTCTTTCTGTGTCAGCGTAGCGCCATTTTGAAAAGCATCCGATGGACGCAAAGTGCGTATGCTATTCTCTATCATCAGTAACACATGGATACGCTGTTTCCGTTCAAATCAGTGTAAATAAACGTACAGTACTTATCCATGCGTTACTGATGACTTGTTCTATTTCATTTTCAAAAACTATGAATTTAACAGCATGTCCTGTTAGATTTATTATTGTTTTTCGGGGCAGTCGTGGCCTAATGGATAGAGAGTCGGACTTGTAACCCGAAGGTCGTGGGTTCGAGTCTCAGGTCCAGCAGGGATTGTAGGTGGGGGGAGAGAATGTCCAGTGCTCTCTCCACCCTCAATACCATGACTGAGGTGAGCCCCTTGAGCAAGGCACCGAACCCCCAACTGCTGCAGCATTGGCTGCCCACTGCTCTGGGTGTTTGTTCACGGTGTGTTTGTGTGTGTGTTGTTCACTTCTCACTGTTGTGTGTGTGCGCGCACTTGGATGGGTTAAATGCAGAGCACAAATTCTGAGTATGGGTCACCATACTTGGCCACATGTCAAGTCCTATCCTTTCCTTACTATAAAGGAACTTGCCCTTACCCAAATAACAGGTTTTTACCATTGTGCTTTACTGTTAAAATTCTGATCGTTTTAAACAGTGTAGGATGCACACCGTTGTTTTAGCACTGGTTTTGGTCATCTGGTTGTTGCTAACCACAAGGTTATAGGTTTGAATCTCAGTCAACTATGACCAGTCAGGCTTGTTTGCCTTGCGTTGCTCCAGAGGGATTGGATAAAAAGGCATCCTAAATGGCCATTTATTATCCTAGTTATGATGCAGAATAGTCATTCATTGTTCTTTTAGCAGTTAGCTTTATTTGTGGTCAGGAGGCTTATTTTAATATGATAGAAAAAAGGGAAGCTCAAAGTTTAAATAATAGACCAATTGAAGGAAGCAAATAGGTATCAAAGGCTATGTCTAAGATCAAGTTCCTACTACGACTCTAATTAATATCTGAAAACGCAGAGTGCAAGTGTGCCAAATTTCTGGTCAGATATAATATCTAGTGCTTTTGCTGCCTACTGGAGGATCGTAATTACTTTTCTGCCAGCGGCACAGCAGAAGCTCCTACACAATGGAAACTGAGCAACAGCAGGGACTGCAACTTACATCAAGCCAGAGATAACTAGCAGGGTGTTCGTCATTTGGAGATATATATTATAATTTGTTATTTACATATATATACCTTAAGTGCTTGATATTATGTTTTAAATGATTGTTTTTACAAGTGTATATATTTTAATATGAAATAATAATTAAAAATAGAATTGCAGTACACATACATTAATAATGTTTTACTATAAAAACTATGATTATCTTTTAGAACATCATGTCTTCACATAACCTCTTTGACTCTTTTATCTCATATTTTATAATATGAGTGAAAATCTAAAAGCTCTGCATCTTAATTTAATTGTCCTTCTAATATACCCTGAACATGCAGAGGTGAACAATGTCTGTCGTGTCATGCAGATCTTGCTTGTGGCGGTGTTTGGCTGACATATAATTGATCTAATTGGACTACAAACACTCTGGGATGAAATTGAATTAAGGCCGCTGCAGTGGTTTAATTAAATGCAATCCTAATGTACTTCATTAAGAAGGCTGTGGCTGGCAAATTAGACAGTAAAACTGAGTCATTCAGAAAGGCTCATGAAATCTAAATGGGTCACTTAAATGATTAGCAAATGGTATGGCCAAAGCTCATGTAAATATAAATGAGGGAGAAACATTTAATGTAACTCAAACCACAAGAAGAATAAATGTGAAAATGGTTTGGTTTACTTATATTGGTCTCAACTGGTTTTGTTCCAGAACCAAGATTTTATGTTGTAAAGTGGTGACCACAGTATCGAAATTGTTTATCGCACGAAAATGAACAACAGTGTTCATAATATGAAACAATAAAAATTACTTGTGGTACTATGGTACTATGGTTCTTTAACTTTAATGGTGGAATTTGGACAGCTAATAATTCACCACACAAAACACACTGAGGTCGACACAAACCATGTTTAATCTCACTGCGAGTGAACCCACTAGTCTTGATTGTATTTTTTGTACTTAGTGTTTTGTTCATGGTTTTTAATAATAAGGGCATGTCACACAACCCATCCACATTGGCAACGGTGTAACTTGGCTTCTACTAAGTGCATACCGTAACATGCTAATATTGCAGGATTTTGTGCTTTATTCAAAAAAAAAGCCCTGTAGATCTTGAAATCACTTCATAACTCCCTTAAAATGGTGTATACAACTTGTGAGACATCTTCAACATGCAGAAAACATCACAGTCCCTGATTTTCTGTGATGAAAGTAAGTTCAAGATTGAAAGGAATTTAAGAAAGCAGCTATGAAAATATTAGCATCATTGTAACATCATGATCAGTGTTTTCAGTATATAGTTCACCTGGTTCTGTTATATTCACAGGGTCGTTATGCAACCATGCAGAACAATCATTTGACCTAATGTCTCCTATAAGATCTCTGCCAGTGTTATTACAGATCTCCTGATATGTTTAACCGGCAACAGATATTGTGGGTTGAAGGCATATTTTGGCATCCTGTAAGCGTAACCCATATGGATTAAGAAAACAGGAAGAAAGATGACTCATCAGAACATGTTACTTTTGTTTCATTGCTTAGGTAGACTATAGCCAAACTTTTAATTTGCAGCATAAATTGTAGCCCACATTGCAGCTTATTCAAATCAAGACATTCCTACTTAAACAGGAAGACACTTTCTGAGCAATATGTATGATTTTTTTAGGAGTGTGTTAATCTGAAATGCTTGATACCACAATAATAGACTAGCTGACGGCCGTAAATTGAGTAGAAGCCAATTAAAACGGTGAGCTTTTGAATAGTACATGTCAGTTTTGTCTGCAGTATGTGTCAATATGTCATTGAATGACTGTGGAGCGTCTGAGGATGTTGCTTAAATATCCAGTTTATGAACCCTGTACTTTTTTTTTTTTTTTGCATTGGCCTTGAAAAAAAGTGCTTTCGCTATGGCAGCTCTGACTGAAATTCCAGCTTTGTGATGTTTATAAAAGAAATTATTTGTCAAGACGGGTACGGAATCAGTTCTGTTGTCATTTTTGAGGTTGTGCTTTTAAGCAGTTTAGCAAAAACTCTGTAAAATGTCTGTCAAGGATGGAAGCTAAGAGCCTGTGTGTATTTGAAAGGGTTTTTTCACTTGCTTTGAAAACTCGCTAGTTGAATTTAGTTTTAGAAACATGTCTGACTAAAAGTGCAGATGGTGTGAAAAGCATTGATATTACCATCACGGCTCCGAGCAGCTGACTGCCGGTAAAGTCAGCAGGCCGTGACCTTTTGGGAGAATATGTTTTGTATATCTGTTTTGTCTTAATAGCACAGTCTTTCAAAATATTCCCATTTTCTGGACCTCTGCCGCTCAACTGAGAATGAAATCATCTCTCATAAGTGGATGTCCTCAGTGACTGGAGGCTGTAGCTAGACATATTTATAACTTGACTCGATTCACCTCTTCAGCAGAAAGTCTGATAAAATCACAAAGCACTCTGTTCCTCACGACTGAAAAGGTCAGAAGGGAGGTCTGTTGGTAAATTTAATAGCGCTCTCAGAGTGGACATCATAACTGGACTTTTCAGACTGTTCCAATAGAACGTCAAAAGAAGCCAAAAGTAACAATTTCCTGTTTTCGGCAGCTCTATTTCTAATGTGTGGGTGCAGTTCTTAGAAAAATCAAAGGGAAATGTCTTGCTTTCACAGGTACTCAAAGTCGAGACAGACATGAAGACTCACAACTTTTGTAAGTGATAGAGGCTGTTATAAGGATCGATAAAGATAACTACCGCCCACAGAGTCCCATTAAGGATTTTTTTTTACGGAATGTGGCTGTGCTTCTTTTCCCATTCAGTTTTCATCACAAAGGCTTGATTTTATTTCAAAGATAAATAAACCATTTTAATTTCTTAAAAGCCTTGCTGAATAAATACCAGTCAGTGTAACATCACTCAATTCAACTTATTTTCAACTGATTACACTGAGTAACAATTCAGTCCAAGGTCTTGCTTCTTGAAGCACTAAGTAGAATATTACTAGCCTGTAAATTATTTTTCATCTCTACATCATGTTTCCTTAAAGGGATATAGTTCACCCAAAATTTTAAATTACTCAATAATTTACTCATCCTCAAGCCATCCTAAGTGTATGTGGCTTTCTTCTTTCAGACAAGCACAATCTGACTTATATTAAAAAATGTCCTGGCTCTTCCCAGCTTTATAATGGCTGAGAATGGGGGTCGATATTTTGAAGGCCGAAGAAGTGCATCCATCCAAGTCTTCTGAAACCTGAGTTTTTGTATGATCACACAGATCTTATAAAGAATATTAGAAGAGCATCTTATGGCAAGTAAAGCTTTGCATTCAGAAAATTTGGAGCTTACGAACGGAAAGGACCTGTTAGTGAAATATATGCTTAATTTTGGTTAGTGAAATATATGCTTAAGGCTTCTCATGACTTGACTGAGGCTATGCATGTCCCTATAAGACAGCTTTCCATCTAGGATCATGTGCTGCATTCTAGTTCTCCCTATAGTTTTACGGGATTAATTAGGATAGAAATTGAGAATTTATTCGACCTGTTATGCTAACTGTCAGTGGATGTGCTATGCGCATTAGTATGCTCAGTGCGATGCCTGTGGCATAGCTGATGCTAATTACCATTTAAATTCAGTCAACCCAGGCAATGCACTGATATTAAACTGAATCTCTTTCACCTGTACATTTAAAAGCAGAAGTTATTCGAAAGGCGGGCAGTTTTTAGTGCTATTAATGTTTTAAAAACACAGACATGTTTTTCTCATTCTACCTCAGGTTAGACAAACTCAAGTGTAAAATGGATTGCAGGGATGATTATATTATTTATAAATATTGTTTAGCTATACATTTGCTTTGCAATTATTGTATTAACAAATGATCAGAGTGCATTTTCCTTCCTCGTGGCTAATTATAAATCTTTTATTTGCCAATGTACACTTCCTCTTTGTGCACTACATTAACGATTCTCCATGATTACATAATAGTCGATCAATTAATGAACACAAGCTGTTTTAAGCTCAAGCGGATGCATCATTAATGTCGGCCGTCTGTCTGTTTTCACACAGTAACAAGAGGATAAAGAAGGAACAACTAAGGTCGCCATATTACTTTGCTCAACAATCGGCTTTCTGTGAACACATTGTAACTTAAATCAGCAGCAACAGGCAACGTCCTCAAGAAGCCCATCAGGGTTTAGACAACTACTTCAGTTTCCAGTGTTTTTGTGGGCTGTGGGGTAAAAAGACTAAAGCAGGTCTGTTGTTAATTAACTCATTTTCTTCTTCTCAGCAAATACTGATATATTTCCAAATAATTCAGTGAGCTGACTGGCATATTATATAATTGATTTGATTAATTTGTTGAATTAATTGACAAACCTAGCCTGAATCTTAAAAGCCTAGTCATTTCTTTATTTAATCAGATGCATTGGCGAAGGAGAAACACCAGTCAAGCGCTGTGGAACATCTGTTGAGTTAGTCCTCTTTGCCCCAGACAAGGGAAGCTGTCATGATGCGTTTGCAGTGATGGGAAAGAGGATGAACAGCAGATATGGGAAACTGGAAATTCAAATCAAAGATGACACCAAGCACATTATGTGTCTCTGGTTGGGAGACGAAACTCAGAGTGGAAGTTCAACAAACTGTTAAACACATGAGCCTAAATGTGTTGTCCGTCTCATTCTCTTACGCAAGTTCGCTTCTCAAGTAACCGGACCCAAGCAAACCATAAATGTGTTTGCACAGCTCAACAGTAGTAATCAATTCAAAATGTATTTCCTAAATCTATCAGAGTTACTGCATGCTTCATTTGGTTTCTGCACTTCCCGTCTGTCCATGTGATGTGTCTCTGTTCTACATTGTTTCCAATGATGCTGACACAGATGTTTTATCACTGTAGAAGGAAAATCTGCCAGGGGAAACTATTGCCTCAGTCTAAATTTGTCTTTTGCGATTGGAAAATAAATATTTCAACTGGCCTATAAGCGTATTGCCCCGTTTGCAAAATGATTTGAAACACTAAGCAGAGTCCCAGTGAGTTTCCTCACAAGTTTATGTAACAAAATAAAGGAAATTATCCTTTTTGGCATCAAACCGATGCTTTTTTTATTATTATGCTTGACTAATATTATACAGTACTGTGCAAAAGTCTTAGGCCGCAAGTATTTTCACCAACAAAAAATGGTTTGAAATCAGTTATTTCTATCTTTTTCTGTTGTGTGTCAGCAGGAAATATCAGTTTACATTTACAAACATTATTTTTGCCATTAATTGTAATAATGATTAATTGTAATAATCCAGTGAGATTTTTATTTGCACAAGGAGTCTGACAACAGCCAGTGCTCCACACAGAGATCTGATCTCACCATCATCCAGTGTGTCTAGAATGACATGAAGAAACAGAACAAACTGAGATAGGCTAAATCCAGAAGAACTGTAGCAACGTCTCCAAGATGCTTCAAGAAACCTACCTGCAAAGCTACAGTACTGTGAAAAGTTTTAGGCACTTGGAGCATCTTATGGCAAGTAAAGCTTTGCATTCAGAAAATTTGGAGCTTACAAACGGAAAGGACCTGTTAGTGAAATATATACTTAATTTTAGTTAGTGAAATATATACTTGAGCTTCTCATGACTTGACTATGAGGCTATGCACTTCCCTATAAGACAGCTTTCATCTGGATCATGTGCTGCATTCTAGTTCTCCCTGTAGTTTTACAAGGATTAATTGGGATGAAATTGAGAATTTATTCGACCTGTTATGTAACTGTCAGAGTGGATGTGCTATGCGCATTAGTATGCTCAGTCGATGACCTGGCAT
Organism: Tor tambroides; assembly: GCA_021397915.2. Taxonomy (NCBI): domain Eukaryota; kingdom Metazoa; phylum Chordata; class Actinopteri; order Cypriniformes; family Cyprinidae; genus Tor; species Tor tambroides. Next base: position 7,048 of record JAFVLL020027916.1, read on the forward strand.
AGCGTACTAATGCCATTTAAATTCAGTCAACCCAGGCAATGCACTGATATTAAACTGAATCTCTTTCACTGTACATTTAAGCAGAAGACCAGTGATAGAAGAAGCGCAGGCAGTTTTTAGTGCATATTAATGTTTAAAAACACAGACATGTTTTTCTCATTCTACCTCAGGTTAGACAAACTCAAGTGTAAAATGGATTGCAGGGATGATTATATTATTTATAAATATTGTTTAGCTATACATTGCTTTGCAATTAACCTTATTAACAAATGATCAGTGCATTTTCCTTCCTCGTGGCTAATTTATACAAATCTTTTATTTGCCAATATACATCGTGGCTGTAGGTTCAAACTCCACAGGGGATGATTTATCATTTACTACCATCTTTCATGAATTATTATGTGTGATTAAGGTCTGTTTCACACTACAAGTGTAAGTATTATGAAAGTGAAACTGACACAGATGTAGAGCTTCACGCTGACAGTGTTTTTCTGTAATTAAACTGAAGTTCTAGACAGAAAATAAATGACTGAAGTGAAGCTATAAATGTCTAAAATCTTCTGGATTCAGTCAGATTTACTGAACAGAAAGTGTTTGTGCAGCTGCGCTTATTTCTATGTTGTGTGCAGGCTATTGATGCTGTGGCACTGTTAATGTCGTGCTGATGTAAACACCTTATGAAACAAATTGTCAGCAATATTTCATCAGTTTCTAGTGTTAAATATCTGTTTCTCTGTCACTCTGACACTGCAGCTGATACAGTGTCGTGGTTTTTATGTTCATCCACCAAACCCAGCACATATACATTTCTGATTAGTGCGACAGAAAACCTCAAGGAACTCATGTTTTAATATAGATCATCTCCTGCATTGATCAAGTGGCTTCCAGTCAGATTATTGTCTCTTTCCTTTAAAGAAACTCTCATGTTGTTCAAGGTGATTCTGACAGTAGGTTCAGACACACCAGACAGGACTTGATAGCTTTGTATTTTCTTCATTCAGACGTCGCACACTGAACATCTCCAGCTCCAGCAGGAACCACACTTTGAGATGGTCTTCTTCAGTTCTCCAGCATTTTACCAACTAAGAAACACCACGTTCTTAAATAAAGCAGGTCTTGGACTGAAGGTCTGTCTGCACTGAGGGCAGCTGTAGACTCTCTTCTCATCCTCCAGATCCCAGAAGTCTGTAATACAGCTCTTACAGTAACTGTGTCCACACTGGATGGTCACTGGATCCTTCAGGAGATCCAGACACACCGGACACAAGAACTCATCCTGAGAAAATCTGGCTTCTGCCATTTTACTGCACTAATACAGAGACACAAACACACAACAGCTCAACCACACTTCAGTTTCTCTTTCCCTGAACTCACGTGTTTCCTGTTTCCTGGTTCTGTGTTTGAGTGACGTGTGTAAAACAAGTGTGTCTGTGAGTCTGTAAAACAGTTTCCTCATTCCTGAGTTTAGTTTCGACACACCTGACTGTTATTAAAGTAAACACATAGACTTTGATTAGTTGATTCAGCTGCTTTTATAACACACACGCATTTACTGTTACAACCCGGGCTCAGTGAAGCAACCCACAAAGGACACAACATTGCTGATCAAAATAAGGTTTATTAGATTATAAAAGGAAAAAAGGTGACTGTAACCAGCACTGCTTTTACAGATCTTCCTGCAGGACCAGAGAGAGATTGAGTTTGTGTTCAGGATTTAAAACAGCTCTCTTGGGTGACCTCAATGCTTTACCAGTTGCAGGTAGCTCTTGATGTTTCTAACAGGAAATCTAAAGTTTATGATAATATCTGAAAACCAGAATAAAGAAAGTAACACGACACAACACTCCCACCTTTAAAATGTTTTGAAAGAACAACCTGGCTACCTTTCCAGCATGTGCACCAATGCACTAAGTACAGACACCACAGCATCCATGATACTGGTGTACTACGTGTGATTGAGGTGTTGACTTACTATGGAGCAGACTGGCCGTCACAGGTGTTGCTTTATCGATTGTTTCGGTATAGTTTATCAACACAACAATAGGATGCTCTAGAGGATTTCGTTGTTCTTACCAGTTAAGCGTATTTTGGATTCCCTGAAGAGCCTTCTAATTGTCAATTCTGGAAAGAAGCATTGTTCTTAGTGTGAAGAACATTTTAATAATCTGAAGAGCCTTTCTAAAGCCAGGCATCTCTGACAATAAAGCAAAATCCAGAACTCAAGAACTGCAGACCACGCTTCAGAACCTTCAGGACAAACAGGTGTTAAGTGTTGGAAAGTTACTCTCTGATAATAACGGGTTTCAGATTTTAGTCACCTAACAATCTTAACATCATAATTGTAACTATTTCATTACTTTAACAAAGTATTACGTTTGGTTGCACAGTTCGATTTTAAGAGGAATATTTTTCTTTCTCTAAAAATAGGCAGGGTTAACAGCATTACTCACAACTGATTACTGTCAGAATCCTTCATCACTTGAATTAAGATTATCATAATTTAATTTGAAAGCACAGCCACCACAAAATCAGACTTAAGCAATTATTTTTCTTTGAGATCATTCTGAGATTAGGTACAGATTTAAAATCATAAGAAATAGTTTAATAGCTGTGATGCTGTTTTTGAAATCAAATCTTTGCATAGCTATGACAGGAAACACTGCATCTAACAAATTAAAGAATATACATGAACCCAAATAGGAAATAAAACAGTTAACTCTTTCCCCACCAGCGTTTTTAAAAAAAAGTTGCCAGCCACCGCCAGCTTTTTTGCTGATTTTCACCAAAATTTCATGGCCCCCAGAATATTTTGTTTTATGAATATCTGAACATACAATACATCAAAACAAACATCAGACCCTCTGCTTTCAAAAACAAAAAAACAGTTTTATTCTAGTTTCAAACATTGTTGTTGTTTTTTTAATCAACACATGATGTTTTATTAAAGTTCGGGAGGAGCGCATTCCAACACAAACTGAACAGTGGCGGCTGGTGAAAAAATGTTGAGCTGGGGCTGTGGCACACTGGCACAGCAAACAATTTCAGCAAGCGTTACAATAGGATTTACTGCAGTGCAGACAAAGTTAAAGAACATCTGGTTACCTGTTTATTCGTTAAATCATCTCTGATCAGTTAATTTACCAGTCCTCGTTAGCTTTCTGCCTTTACAAGCTGATGCAAATCCAAAGATAAGTAATAACAAGAAATCCACAGTGTGATGGCATCTGCCATATTTTTTGCATACTATTATTAGAACAGGAATTTTGCTCTTCTCCTCTGATTGACCACAGCCTCCATGACCGTCTTATTAAATCAGGGAGCGTCTGACCACAGTTTTCTTCTTTAATAAGCAATTGACCAGAGCATTAAGGCGTCCTGGGTCATTGTGTTCTCAGAAAAGTCTTAGTCCTGCTGAAGTGGCTTTCTCTACTGACTCACTGTTTATCAAGGCATGTTCCTGAGTCTTGAAGATACAAAGTGCAGGCACACACCTGCTAACACAGGCCAAACTGTTCCATCTAAATTCTTCTGCAGAAGAGGCAGCAGTCTCTGTAGTATGAATTCATTTCTCAATGAAAAAACTGGTGAAATTTTCTGCCCTCAACCTTAACTCAGGCTCATGAATGCGGGGACAGTTCAGTACCAGTAGCTGCCATTTCTGCCTCAGTGTGCCTCTACATTGCGTTCTGGATGGTAAAGAACTCAAAAAAGCGCTCTTGGATGTTACCATTGGAATCGATGTAGCACAAGCACCAGCTGACAGCAGGTGGAAACGTCAGTCGTCTCGTCAGCTTGAATGGCGATGAAATCAGCGGCAGTTACTTCCTCCAGAATTCAATCCTTTACCACTGATAGCATGGAGTCCAACAGCTCGTTTTGTACCGTCTTTGATGTGCCCTTAAAAACGGTAGCTGTCTTAAGGTGCTCCTCTAGCACATTGTCTAGCGAGGCAACAAAATCCACTAAACCCCTAAAAATGCCAGGGTTGTCTGACGAGTCAGTCTCATCGTGCCCACGCAAGGCCAACTCAAAAGCCCCACAAAACTTAACACAATCAATCATCTTGGATAAAATATACCTGTTCTTATCCACCTCCTCGTTGTGTTTTCTTATCGCAATCCTGTGACCGTCGTCTAACTGAGTAGCGATGTTCACTCTTCCTAAAATGGCTAGTTTGACAGAATTATCCATGTGTGGCCTGGTGTTCTCATGTTTTCTTTCTTTCTCGTACAGGTGCTTCATATCTCTCACTCCTGTAACTGTCCATGCTGGATCTGCCCCAGCTGCTTTAAACAGCAAGCACGGGAAACAAAATAAGGCATTAGCAGAAACACATCCACATAGCCAGGCCTTTTTGGTGTACCAACGGGAAGAGTAGCTTCGTGTGTACTTCTTCCCTTTTTCGCTTGTCTGCTGTCTGATTAAGAGGTCAGGCTGATCTGGACCCAGCTCCTTTACCTTCAGTTTTTCTGCCAAAGTTCTCCTCTCAAACGGACATTGGAGTAGAGATTTTACAGAGTTAGGTTCGTGTCCAGAATTAATAACACCTGAGTCCGCCATTGTCACATAATTGAAAATTGCGCCACAACAGACCAGCCTTGATTTTAGCAGTTTGGGATACTTTCAGATAAGATTTGAGGACGCTGATTGGCTAAATTTTATGTCACATCTTGAATATATTTATATCTTGAATCAGCATTTGACTAAATTCTACAAAGACCCGCCTCCTGTGGGTGATTTCTCGATCGCCCCTCAGCTGAAATTGAGACGTGCTGACAGGCAGAGAGGTCATATGGTGATGGTGAACATATATTTTCCACAGATGATTTTCTAATATATCACATCATAGAAATATACATTTAAATAATTTATATAATTATTATTTTGTGTGTGTGGTTCAGGGAGGGTGGTGCCCTAGCGCCCTCTATTGGCCAGCCGCCACTGGTTAAAAACAAATAAATGCACAGCAATTTGTATGCTTCTTCGAAAACATATTTATGGACACGCTGTTGCACCTCTGATAACTTTTTAAGGCTTACTGTGCAGCATTTATATAAGCCTTTTGATGGCTTGTGTCACGGAGCTGTAAAAACGGTTACACTCACTAAGTGAATGAATCGCGTTTGTGCCGAACTCTTATTATCATCGATGTACTATAGTCCTTTGCCACGTCACAAATTGTGATGTCAACACGATGTAGATTTTAAACCCGGAAGATGAAAATAGTGCAAAAAAGCTTAAAATTAACCAGTTTTCTCCAAAAGTTAAAATTATTGAATGCTAACATTGTCTTCTATGATGTGCAACACAAACACCTCTGCTAAATCTCAGAAAAAGTGGTCTGGGGTTTGATGACCCTTTAAAGGGATTGGTTGAGATCCAGGTGGATTTTGTGGGAAGTGGTGTCAACAGCTTCATATTAGTTGACTGCAGAAGATACTCCACATTCAGTCTTCATTTACTCAGCCTCATGTTGTTGCATGTGTTTCTGATTCACTCCAAAATAGTGGCATTTGTGGAAGAAATGCTTTAGGTTTAGGCAAAAGACTGCATGTAGGGTTAGGCAATTTTTCCTAATTTATCAATTAATTCAAATGAAATGTTTTGCCACAATATTATGAAGAATCACAGTTTTGAATAAAAACATTAGCAAACATTACAATTAGACACGTTGACAATCCCTCAATGCTAACAGCTGATGTAAGAACATGACAAAGTAGCTTATAAAGCACCAGGGCCGGTGCAAGCTATAGGCAGAGCAGGCGATTGCCTAGTGGCCAGGGGCAGTCGTGGCCTAATGGTTAGAGAGTCGGACTTGTAACCCGAAGTTCGACGGGTTTGGGTTCGAGTCTCAGGTCCGGCAGGGATTACCACGACTGAGGTGAGACCCTTAAGCAAGGCACTGAACACCCAACTGCTCTGTATGTATGTATATATATGTATACACTTCTCACTGCTTTGTGTGTGCACTTGGATGGGTTAAATGCAGAGCATGTCATGTCCTTTCCTTTGAGGAGGGGCCTCCATAACCATAACATTGTTCATTGGATATAGTTGAATCACTATCATTGGATATAGTTGAATCACTCATCTGCAATTAAACCAATTGTTGGAGTTTCAAAGCGGGTCCCACCTTCTGAATGTTTGCGTAAGGAACACATCTTTCAGGAGCTGCGAACTATGCGATGCAAAAGGCTAAACAGGCACTCAAAGAAGTAGCTCCTAATGCGTGTGAGTTGTTGTCATCTATTTTGGAGTGATTGCAATATATTTTAAATATAAACTTCGGTCAGCGTAATTTCTGGAAAGATCATTGACCACTTTACTTCGAGTTTAAAGGAGCGCGAGTGGCGTTGACGCGCCCAGACGTGAAGTTGAATTTGCGCATACAATGAATGACATCGCGCTGGGAGCTGACAAGCAAAATAGTTGCAAATGTAAAAACAGAGAAGTTTGTATTCAACGCAAATTCAAAGCAAACATTTTTTTTAATGGTTAAAATAAAGGATCTCAGGTGTATCTTCTAAATTCAGCTGATGGATAGGATTACTGCTCTAACATAACATTTACAATTTCAGTTTCAACTAACTAAACTTTTTTTTCTGCTTAGTAGCAATAGTGTCTTTCTGTTCCACTTGATTTGTATATATATGTCATATTTTGAGGAACAATGCAATACTATTAATATTATTAATATAATATAATATTAATATTATAATATAATATTATTGATATTAATAAAATGACAATATTTATAGTCAATGTTGATTAAATTGGAGGGGGAAATCCTGCCCATGCTAGGAAAAAAATGATAAAAGCACTTACTGAAGTGGTATGCTGGAACTGAGATTAAATTAAACAAAACAGCAAAATAATAATACAACAATAACATCTTCAACAAACAAAAAAGAGATTACCTTAGATAAAGTTTGATGAATATGTACATACAGTACCGGTCAAAAGTTTGGACCCATTACTATTTTTAATGTTTTTGAAAGAAATTTCTTATGAAGTGAAGTCGTGACGTATTGTATTATGCTCATCAAGCCTGCATTTATTTGATCAAAAAAACAGAAAAAAACAAAAACAAAAAAAAACTATTGTCACGAATTCAGCCTCTGTGGCTCCCTCCGATCGCCACCAGAGGGAACCATCTCCTGAGTATTAACTCTCATTCGGACTCCATTTCCCATAATCCCCGTACCTGTGGTTGATTACACGCACAGGTGTTCCATATTAGCTCTGCCTATTTATGCTGCTCTCCCCATTACCTCAGTGCGAAGTCTTGTCTTGCCACGCGAACATTTCTGAGCGTTTCTCCCGTGTATGACCTGGACTGTTTATTGGAGTCTGATTCTCTGCCGCCTGCCTATTCTGACTCAACCTGCCTTGCTACCTGTTTACTCTGAATGCCAATTGTAAGGGTTTCTTACTTCAGTGTTCAATGTTTGTTAACCAACAACCCATGCTGTACCCCACAGAAGAGAGCCGCATCGCGTTCGTGTGTTCGCTTCTCACGGAAAGAGCGCTGGATTGGGCCACCGCGGTGTGGAGAGAGGATAGGCCAGCTTTCCCTTCATTCGAGGCATTTACGCAACGTTTCAAGGAAGTGTTCGAACATTCCGCGGGAGGAAAAGTGGCGGGTGAGCAACTGCTATCTCTCCGCCAAGGAAGGGGCTCGGCGGCGGATTACGCTCTCTCGTTTCGCACTCTCGCAGCTCAGACGGGGTGGCCTGACGATCCTCTCAAACTTCATTACCGTAAAGGCTTGAATATGGAGCTGCAGTCGGAACT
>JAFVLL020027917.1:0-22738 GCA_021397915.2 Tor tambroides
CCCATATATCTTATTAACAAGAAACTATGCTTCTAACCACAGGTCGAGAGCTGCAGTTCCAACCACGGAAGTTTGTGACGCTGATTGCGAACGTTTGAACTATGGTTTCGGACAACACCGAATCGTTGAACTATGGTGGTAACGACGGAACTTGCGACCATAGTTGGCTAACGATGCCTTTGGGAAACGCACCCCAGGTTGGGAGTCCAGCTAAAACCATACTTCCAACTTAAACCAGCTAACCAGCTTAAGCTGGTTTTAGCTGTTTTTTTTTTTTTTTTTTTTTTTTTTTTTCATCAAAGCAGCTCAACCTTTATTGTCACAAACACAATCACAAATGAATAGGGAGGGAAAGGGGTGCAGAACTGATCTATAATAGAGAATGTTATTATATATAGATCAGTGTGCAGAACAGAAAAAGACAAAGGAAAAAACAATGCATTAAAATAAAGTGAACAAACAGAGATTGGTAAGCTTAGCTATCAATTTTTTCACTGTAAGTCATGAAATCAATCAACAATTAATGTTGTTGCAAAGTGATTAACCATAATATCAGTTCATTTCTGATTATCTCTGTCACTCAAAAATAAAAATTCATATTATGTTTGTGAACGGGCATTCGGTTGCAAACAGGATGCAAACTATTGCCAAAAATCAGCATTTTAAATTAAAAAAGGTCATTTTTGTGTGATGTAGATCCAATTCATACATCAGTACAAACATTTTTTTAATGATTTTTTATGGTTTTAGTGGTTTTTTTAATGTTATAATAGTGATTTTATAATATCTAAATATAAATACAAAAGCAAAACACATGATATGTCTATATTAGGGAGTGTAGACTCAAATGAGCCAAAAAAACCCCCAAAAAAACAAATACAGCCACAGGGGTACATTAGGACAAACAAACAAACAATAAACAAATGAAATCAAACGATAGGTCTAGATATATATATATATATATAAAAAAACAAATTAAATTAAATTAAATACAAAAATACAAAAATACATCTTTATACATTTTTTTTTATTATTAACACAATTAACACATCATTGTTTTTTAGATGTTGTTAAACTTTAATGCAATATTATACTGTTGTAAAGTTGATTTGATACTAGACATTCATTTGACATTCATAAAAGTGTATGACAATGACTAAAATCATTCAAGGATTCTTACATATGTGTAGCATTAAAACATAGAATGTAATCATGTGAATTAGATAGTGCTGCCAGAAAAAAGTATTATTTATTTATTTTCTATTATTTCCTAGAAACAGGTGTTGTTAAAGTTCCTGAAATAGGCTGTATTCTCACATCCCTGACTCACATCTAACCTACTTGGATTTAGGAAATTTCATTTAGTGTATTTTTAATGAATTTTTGAAATATTCAAATCGATGTAACATTCTGGGGTGCATTTCCCAAAAGCATCATTAGCTAACTATGGTCGTTAGTTCCGTTGAACTCTATTGATGACAGAACTTGTGAGTTGCTTTTGGGAAACGGACCACTTGTCATTAGATATTAACCCTATTTTTCTGATGTCATAACAGAGAATTTGTCTTGTGACAAATAAACTTTTAATGGATAAAACCAAATACTTCCCAAAAGACAAATGAACATATCTAAAATAATTTGCAAAAAGATGACAAGTATTTCAAAACCAGTTTTCTGAAATAAAGTTTGTGAATGTGTTCAGCTTTATGTAAACCCATGCATTAACTCATAAAAGAGAAATGAATCGAATGTTTGAATAAAGCTATTACACATATTTTTTATATGTGTGTGTATACATACATACATGCGTGTATATATATATATATATATATATATATATATATACAGTGCATTGTCCTGAGTTGAACATCACAAGCAGGCAGTTTCTTGATATTGTGGACTTTACAAACCAATGACTGTCTCAGAGATGAGCTGGAGCAGCAGTTCACTCTCAGTGAAATTTTAGAGGCAATTAATTCTTTCCCTAATAGGAAAGCCACAGGCCCCAATGGGCTCAAGGCAGACGTTCTTTTTAGATCCCAAAAAAGGCCTTTGATGGAACTGAATGGTTGAACATGTTTTCTGTGTTGGATTGATTTGGCTTTGGTGACAAATTCAAACTACTGATAAAAATGCTTTATATTCTTCTCCTAAGTTTGCAATACTTAGTCATTCAGATAGGTCTGCTTTATTCCCTCTTCAACATGGTACATGGAAGGGCTGTTGTTTAAGCCCATTGTCATTTGATTTAGCTTTAAAACTGAATTTGCAATCATCCTGATAAACCCCTTTCGCAATCATCCAGATTTTAGTTGTCTACAGGCTACTTTTATACACAGACAATTTACTTCTGTACTAGACTTCTGTATATGTGATACTTCTACTGCCTTGCCACCTTTAATGGAATCACTTGAGGTTTTTGGCTCTTTCTCTGGCCATTCTGTGAACTAGGAGAAGAGTGTATTCATGCCCTTAGGTGGAGGACTGTATGCTCAGTTAGTTCATTATTGTTCAGAATCACGGAGGATTTAATTTCCACTTAAGCCACTGACAAGTGGAGAGTTCTTACATTTACATTTACATTTAATCATTTAGCAGACGCTTTTATCCAAAGTCACTTAAAAATGAGGACAATGGAAGCATTCAAAATCAACAAAAAAGCAATGATATACAAGTGCTATGACAAGTCTCAGTTAGCCTAACGCAGTACACGTAGCAAGGGCTTTTTTAAAATTGTATAATAAATAAAAAGAAAACAGATAGAATAGAAAAAGAATAGAGCAAGCTAGTGTTAGAGGCCTTTTTTGCTTTTGTTAATTGTATAATAAATAAAAAGAAAACAAATAGATAGAATACAAAAAGAATAGAGAAGCTAGTGTTAGGTTTTTTTGTTTTTAAGAAAATAAGCAGTTAGTAAATGAATAGAGTGCAACTCTAAAAGGGGCACATGTTTTTTTTTTTTTTTTTAGAATAGAATTAGAAATAGAGAGTGCTAGAGTTAGAGCAGGGCTGGGCAACTTCGGTCCTGGAGGGCCGGTGTCCTGCAGAGTTTAGCTCCAACCCTAATCAAACACACCTGCAGAAGCTAATCAATGTCTTCAAGATCACTAGAAAGTTACAGGCAGGTGTGTTTGATTAGGGTTGGTGCTAAACTCTGTAGGACACTGGCCCTCCAGGACCAAAGTTGCCCAGCCCTGAGATAGATGGTCAAATAAAGATGGAAGCCGATTTTTAGCCGATTCTTGAAGATGGCTAAGCACTCAGCTGCTCAGATTGAGTTGGGCAGGTCATTCCACCAGGAGGGAAATTAAAAAAAAAAAAAAAAAAAGGTCTCTCTGCCTCATTTTGTCTATCTTTTTCAGAACGTGCCAATATACTTGTTTCATTCTTTTTTAATCAGCTACATTCTGTTATTTTGCCATTTAATAGGGAATATATAGAGCACATACAATTTCTAAGGCCCATGTGCAGAAGCCCAAGGACATGGCTGGTCTAGCACTACCAGTTTTTCTATATTATTACTGGGCTGCTAATGCCAGGGCTATGATGTTGTGGCAGAGCAGCAATCAAGTTGCGAATAATGGGACTAGCATGTCTCCTAAGTGGCTATACTTGGAAGCTTAGTTAGCTATCAGTATGGTTCCCTTGCAGCTGTTCTTTTTTTGTTTTTCTAATTCTGCATCCTTAAGAAAGTGAAAGAATTTTGTTGTGCTCAGCTCCATTCGAATTTTAAATCAAATGAGGACTTCTTAGAATATTGCATGTCCTTCAGTGCACCTGCCCACTTTTCTGACAATCATAAATTTCTGTCTGGCCAGTCAGATAAGATACTTTCACTGTGGAGATGCAAAAGGCTGACTATTGTAAAGGATTCTTATACAGATGGTAAATTTGCCACTTTTTACCATTTGCGAAAGACCTTTCCCAATCTCATCTTTTCCGATACTACAGGATACATGTGCACCATTACAATAAAACAAACAAACAAAAAACATTCTTTACCTGAATTTCAGGATTTACCTCAGGATCATTGTGTGTATAACCCTTTAAGTCAACCACCTATGGCCATGCATTTGGTGACATGGTTTGTTTTGCAGTGTCTTCAGATCAACTTAAAGTAGCATGACATCAGAAAATGACAATGAAGTCAGTATCTCGAAGGAGATTTGGGAAGAGGAACTGAAGAGAATTCATATCTGTTCTATTAATGCGAGATTACAAATTATACAGTTTAAAGTGTTACTTAGGTTACATTATATGAAAGCTAAACAGAATTTACCCTTCAGTTTCCCCTTTATGTGACAGATGTAAGAGTTCGGGAGGGACTTACACTGACACTTTTTGGTTTTACCCAAAGGTATCTGGATTTTGGATGAACATATTTCAGTGAATAAAATAATTATTATAAATAATAATAATAAAACAGGCTTTTTTTGTCTAATCAACAGGGTTAAGAAAAATAAAATTGTATAAATATTACTGTAATTGTATAAATTATATAAATGTTTATAATTAATTATGAGCAATAAACTTGGATCAAAAATATGTGGATCAAGTCACTGATTTGAGGGATTCTTGACAGAATCAGTTTTAGATGTCAGACCAACACTCATTTAGCAAATGTTTGGTGAGAACATAAATACACCATAGTAGAATATTACTCTCTTGGCTAGATAATAATATCCTAATACCGATCAAATGCTTTTCTAAAAGCATGTAGCAGCAATCAGCATGATCAGGGAATCCAGTTTAAGTTTTAAAAGAGCATGCTGCAACATCTTAAAAAATGACAAATTAGCACACTGTTTTAGAGATGGGGATACAGTATTTTCTAGTGCCAAATTTGACCGGACATTTAGATTGTCCTTTTTAAGGACTCTACTATGCTATGTTGGCAGTGATGGCAGCAGCGGAGATGGCCTGGGATGGAGTCAAATTCCTGGCCTGAATTATTGTCTTAGTCACTGATTAAAGCTGAGGTAGAATAAAAAATAAAACCTTCTGAGGTCATTGTATTTCTGTCCTGAAAGTTGTACACAATATTACTAACAATCGATTTCTAATAATCAATATCACTAACCATCAAAAAGATCTAGAACTTAAATATTAAATCTCAGTGCGAAACTTGAGAGTGGTATTCCTCATCTTCTGTTTGTAGACCTCATCAAACTGTTCATTTTGTGCCACAGTGAAGTGACCTTTCCAGTCTCCAACTTTACCTTTTGGAACACAAGCAAAAAGAAGATTAAAACCAAGTGAAAGGACAGAACTCAGAAGGATTAAATTAGATAATTCAGTGGTTGTTTAACCTTTTCGCATGAAGGGTGAGATCTTGAAGTCCATGAAAGGGATTGTGACATGGTTGATCATTTTGTTCTGTTTCATGGCGTCAAACTGAACCCCTTTTGTTATTTTTTCCCTCTCTTCAACTGAAGTTGACAAACCCAAGAAGGAGCACAAACGTTCCACCTCACGACCAGTGTCCTGGAAAAGACAAGGAAAAATACACACTTTAGACGCATTTAACATTGATTTTATATTTTATAAGATTGTTACTTCATGAATTTAACTTACTTCAACCAAATCCTCATAGAACAAGTACAGTAGGTTAGAATATGTCTGTTTTTTCTCCCACCATCCACTGACATGGTTGTACCAAGGACCAGACACATCTGATGAGAAATTGCTAATGTTAAAACAATACCTCCATGACAAAGTACTTTAGTGATAATGTAGGGGTTGAAGAGTTGTAAGTGAAAAATTATATATATATATATATATATATATATATATTGTATATATCATATCATATATCATATCATATCACCCAAGTTGTGATTGATCAATAAGGTTTACTTAAGCTATTTAACTTACTTTTTCCTTTCATAAATTTCTCTATGAATTGGTTCCAGTCCCCTGGTTCAGGCTGTACCATGTTCATTCGATCAAAATGAAAATAGGAAACAGCATTGTCTTTTGCATTACGTGCTACATATACAATCTGGAATGAGTGAAAGAAAGACTATTATTATGACATAATACAGGACTTGCTATGTCTTAATCAGAGAGTTACAATTCTATTACATTTATTTCAGAACTACAGTAAAGTAGTTCACTTTCATTAAAGCTGCAGCGTTTAATTTCTACTACCAGGTCAAACCTTTGCAGAATGAATTACATATTATCATCTAGCAGTCATATCATACAATCAAAAGAATCCCCAGTACTTTACCCTTGAGTTCTGCTCCCAGAAGGACTTGGGTACTAACTGAACAGGTAAATGAGTTTTGATGAGACGAGGAGAGGTGGTCAGATTATCTGCCATTTCTGTTCCTGCAACTGATAATTAGAATGTTGTTCTAAATTTGAAGTGTCATTGCTATCATTATGACTATACCAAAACCCAATTAAGGCCTTGAAACTATTTATAATACACATCAAGTCAAGTCACCTTAATTTATATAGCGCTTTTAACGATACAGAGTGTGTCAAAGCAACTTTCCAATATCAAAATAGTGTGAAAATAGTGTGAAAATAGTGTGTCCATAATGTAAAATGACAAGATTAAAGGTGCCATTGGTGATTGTCTTCAGAAACATTTTTTGTTATTCTGGTTGAAAGTCTCTTCACATCCTGATAGCAACCATTAAGTTAAGTGGTCTAAATGTATTTATCTGTATTTATATATTCTGTGGAAGGTGTAGGACCAAGAAATGTTCGTCCAATCAAAACCCTCGGTCCAAGCGTTTTAATTGTCTTTCCTACCTGTCTGTCAACGTATGTATTTGTATACCTCTGCGCACCCTGTTCGCGCAGACGCGATACGTCATCGGCGCGTTCACGCACGCTGTGCAGATAGAGCGAGAATGGCAGACAAACATCAACAACCCGATCTTCCTTCCTGGTATTGTATTACTTTTACTAACTGTGCTATAAAGTTTTCTCACCGGTGAATAATAATAATAATAATAATTCATTACATTTATATAGCGCTTTTCAAGGCACTCAAAGCGCTTTACATACAAGGGGGGGATCTCCTCAACCACCACCAGTGTGCAGCATCCACCTGGATGATGCGACGGCAGCCATAGTGCGCCAGAACGCCCACCACACACCAGCTTACTGGTGGAGAGGAGACCGAGTGATGAAGCCAATCAGTGTATGGGGATGATTAGGAGGCCATGATGGTCAGAGGCCAATGGGCAAATTTGGCCAGGATGCCGGGGTAACACCCCTACTCTTTTAAGAATGACACATGATGTAGCCCAGCGGTTCCCAATTCCAGTCCTCGCGCTCCCCGCTCTGCATATTTTGCATGTCTCGCTTAGTTAACACACCTGATTCAGATAACCAGCTCGTTAGAAGGGAGCTACGTGCATGAACTGTGTTTCAATTGACATGCTCCCTACACATTGTTCTTTGCTCCCTGAGCAGGGGATATCCGTTGAAGTTTATTTCACTTCGGATTCACTTATTTACACTTACGGATTTGCGCTGTGCAGCGTCTTCACACACAGACGAAACTTACTAGAGAAGTGTGAAGTGTGACATACCTCTGTAAATAAATACTATTTAAATCCACGTCTCACACACTTTAATGCCCTTTGTATTGAACATATACGCTCGCTTTGAACTGGAATCATGTCGGAATATCTGGTGATGTCCACTTCGCAGGGCACTTAATGACTTACGGTTGAATAGAACAAACGTTGGACGTGATAAGATATACATATGAAATGTGCAGAGCGGGGAGGGCACGAGGACTGTAATTGGTAACCGTTGATGTATTCTATTGTAGTAATTTAATGTTGCCTCTGGTATTCTGCTCTTTGAGCGTATGTGCGTTCAGGGGGCGTGGCTTTGGACGGCGATTGCAGGGAGGGTGGGACGTTCGCTTTCAGTGCTATCAGGCTAAAGTTAGCATTTTCCGAGATCTCCAACTGCACCTTTAAACGCTCAATTTTCAGTTAAAGGCATTTCATTATTGAATTCAGTGATGTCATTGTCCAGCTCAGTTCAGTTTAAATAGTATCTGTGCAATCAAGTCGATGATATCACTGGAAATTAAGTGTCCCAAACTAAGCAAGCCAGAGGCGACAGCGGCAAGGAACCAAAATTCCATCGGGGACAGAATGGAGAAAAAAACCTTTGGCAAAACCAAGCTCAGTCGGGGGGCCAGTTCTCCTCTAGCCAGACGAAACCAGCAGTTCAGTTCCAACTGCAGCAAAGTCAGATTGTGCAGAGGACTCATCTGGTTCCCGAGGTCTTGTCCCGATGGCCGTCTAGATGATGAGGTCTTCACTGGGGATCTGCCTCTGGGGCTCATCTAGGTGTCCTGGTCTCCGCTGATGTTCAAGGCTGTAGAGGTCATCTCTGGGTGCTGATCCACCATCCACCACAAGTCAACAATGTAGGAGTAGATGATTAGGTGAAACGTTTTAAAGAATTTGAAATTATCTGTATGAAATAGCAATTTTTGATTTTGAGCACAAAATAATTTTGGAGCCCAGGTGAAAAAAAAAGTGCACTTCCATAATGTACTTAAAGTGCTCTATTTTCACGCACTAATTTTGTACTTAATATACTAAAATTATTCTTTAGTACTTCTCAAGATAATTTTTAAGAAAATCTAATTGTACTCAACTGTGCTATTTGGGACACCATGAATATAAACTAAAATATGTTTTTAACATCACATCTAAGTTTAATGTGTAGTGTGTTTCTCTGTTTCCCATTTTTATTAAAACTCCTTGTTCAATTTCCACATCATGCACTTTATTTGGTTTGTACTACACAGCATCTTTACAGTAGACCAAACCTCCATAATGAATATTTCAGTGTTTATTCTCCTCTGCCAGGAAAGAATGGATCTCTCCTTTGAGGACCATACAAGGGAATTTTTTAGATCGAGCTTTCCTGACTCACTACCTGAACAGCTGTCTGTGTATTTTTTATTACGTCAGATTAAATACCACAATGAAGGCAAAGCTGTCCAGGAAAGGTCCTCAAGGGAGTTTCGCCAGAGCCTGTCTTTGTCTGACCAGGTGCATGGGCCGGAAACATCGCCTGTCCCCGAAGGAGTTTTATTGGAATACAATGGAATGGAATGGAGTTCCACCCACAATCTCACCAATGAGGGTGATCTGTCACTGACCTCCAAGCTAATGAATATTCTGGAAGAGTTTTAGCCCCTGTTTCTCTTGTCTTCTCTGGCTCCACCCAGCCCTGCATCTCCTCAATGTCTTGTGTCTCCTGAATCTCCTGAGTCTCTGCTGGTTCTGCCCAGCTCCTACTCTCCTGAGTTTTCACCCAACCTCCCTCTCCCACCTCCTCTTCCACCTCCTCTTCCAGACACAGCCGGTTCCTTGGTCTTGCCTTCGCTGGCTCCTGTCAGCCATTGACCTGCCTCCGCCATGGGATTCCACTCCTATAAGGTTCCCTTTGTCCCTCCATCCCTCTTGCTCCATCTGGCTCTTCCTTCTCTCTAGCAATTAAATATCATACATCCTTAGAAAACCCCTGGAACTGAGTACTCATTGCTCGCCCACTGTCAAGCTTTGGATCGACTTCCTTCATGAGGAATATATAACCTTTATGGTGCTGGAGGATTTCACCACAGATATTATCCTGAGATGCCCTTAGATGCTAAAACATTCCCAAAACGTCTCCTGGGCCAGTGGTGGGATCCTCCAGTGGGGTGAAAAATGCTTCTAAGATTGTCTGAAACTACCAACTGTACTCCTTTAGGTAACCAGTAACAAAAGTCACAACCACCTTATTTCAGTCAGTTCAACCTCCACTGAGAGCCCTGATCCCAACATCCAGCAGGAGATACAACAGGAATACTGAGTATTCCAGGATGTGTTCAGTAAAAAGCTGGCTACACAACTACCACCACATTGGCCACGGGACTAGACTGACCTGCTGACTGGGCCACCCTTCCTAAAGGTAAAATCTACTCTCTGTCCATCCTGGAGCAGAAGGCCATGGAGGAGTGCATTGAGGAGGCCCCCTGTCTACATTTTATTTGACCATCCTCTTGCCCTGCCACATCAAGTTTCTTCTTCATGGGCAAAGAAGGACTAATGCATCCTGAATTCACAAACCACCAAGTACCACTATCCTCTTCCCCTGGTCCCTGCCGCCATAGAACTGCTGCAAGGTGCTTGAATCTTCACTAAATTAGACCTGTGTAGTGCCTACAACCTCATTTGAATACAGAGGGGTGATGGATGGAAGACCGCCTTCATTACACCATCAGGCCACTATGAATATCAGATCATGGACTGGCGAACACACCCTCTGCATAACAATGCTTCATGAATGACATGTTCCGGAAGTACCTCCATCAGTTCGAAATTATCCACAGTACATTAATGATATTCAAACTCTCTTGCTCCTCCGTAACTTGTACTCGTGGCCCAATATGACCACTCAGTGTCGCTAGGCTGTTCAACCAGTGCAATATCAAAGGCCCCAGATCACCTACCAGAGGGAAAGCTTTACCCATTACCCATTCCATATTGACCTTGGTCACATTTTGGTGTGGATTTCATGACTGACCTGCCTCCATCAGACTCATTTATGCATATATTGGTTGCAGTTGCCTGTTTCTCCAAAGCTTGCAGATTAATTTCCCTCACAGGCCTTGCATTAGTGATGGAGACAGCAGAAGCTCTCTTATAATATATTTTCTGCAATTTTGATATCTCTGAGGATATTGTGTCAAACCATGGATCCCAATTCATTTTCTGAGTTGGGAACTGTTGTGAGTCTCACTAAGTCTCTCCTCTGAATATCACCCCCAGACAAATGGTCAAACTGAGCGGAAAATTCAAGAAACTGGACGCTACCTGAGGTCATACTGTTATAGCTACCAACACAGAAACCAATATTTTCCTTGAACTGACTATGCCCAGAATTCTCTGTGACAATCCATGAGCCACAGAGCCTTCGCAGTAGCTGGTCCTAAGCTATGGAACAGCCTGCCACTATCTGTCAGAACCAGAGGTGGGACTTTCAAGTCACAGGCAAGTCTTCAAGTCATATCCCAAATCCTCAAAGAGTTAAAGTTAACGAGATAATTAAGTGACTAATTAAATTATGATTGTTTGTTAGTAATGAAGACCTGCTGTTTTTGAGAGTTACAGAGGATCAGATGTTGATGTGTTATTGGTTAAAATGATGCCACCATCATGGAGGTCAGTGTTTGCTTTAGTTGGGCTCTTGACCCTTGACTCCTGTGTTAGATCTCTCTATAGCAATGCATGTAGTGTTGTAAAGTAGAGAGATCAGTACTTTGCAGTAAGCAGCTATTAGCTGTTTTTATATGAGACGGTCATCATGAGCTGGCCTGATTACAATCAAAATAATTTTTATTTCATTTATATGTTTAGGTTTTTCATAAGCAATCCTGTGAAACTACAACATGCAAACAAAGTGTTGCTCTAATATAGAGAATAAATTTCAAATCTATGTAACGCATATAAAAAATTGAACTCCATGTATGTTTAGACGCACACAGACATCAAGAACCAGCATATGAATCTTCATGCATGCTGGGTAACGCCATTGTAAAAACTCCCATCATGCTCTGCAGTATGAAAATTATTGTCACCACTGTTGAGGATCATATGATAAGTGTTCATGTCTAAAAGCCTGAGCCAGCAAAGTTTTTTTTTTTCTTCTCTCCAATATTGAAGCATTACGGTGGCATTTGTATAATAGTAATTTTTTTTTTTGCAGTTCAGCAATAAACCAAAAAGAGAGACCACTTCATGACATTCATTCACCATGAGTTATAAGCAGAGAGCATAAGTTGACTTGCTAAGGTTTGGTTCAGCAATGCACAAATGTTTGCTGTGAAACAATATTGCAACTGCTCAGAAGTCAATTAATTTAAATTGGTAAGACGGGTCAAGAGACCAACTAAAGCAAACACTGACCACAATTATGGTGGCACTGTGTGTGTGTGTGTGTGTTTTCTCCGTTGATTCCTTCCAAGGCTGTGGCTGAAGTCAGATGTAGTTCTTGTGTTTCTCTTTTCTTCAGTGATGTTGATTGTTAACAGCAGGTGTTCATCACTAATGCTCAATCATCATTTAATTAGTCACTTAATTATCTCATTAACTTTAACTCTTTGAGGACTTGGGATATGACTTGAAGACTTGCTTGTGACTTGAAAGTCCCACCTCTGGTCAGAACTGCCTCCACGTTTAGCCGAATTCAAATCTAGGTTAAAAACGCATTTTTTTTTCCTGTGCTTTTAATTCTCTGTAATGCGTATGTGTTTACTTGCTGTTATCTTTATTGTATTTTTATTTATTTTTTTTACTTTGTACAGCACTTTGGCCATCAAAGATGGAATTTAAACATGCTCTAGAAATAAATAAATTGAACTGAATTGAATCCACCACTGAGCTGATACCATTCCAATACGTAATCGGTTACGGAAACATCCCTGTTTCCTTGGTCAGGTGAGCCTTCTGATGTTCTAGCTGTGAACCATTGGTTTCAGGACAGCAAGAGGGTTTGGGACTCAGCTCATATCCACCTGCAAGGAGCATTATGGAGGCATAAAAGCCAGGCCAATGCTAGAAGATCTGCGACTCCTAATTACCACCCAGGACAAAAAGTCTGGCTCTCTACCAGGGACAGCTGCCTTTGTCTGCCTTGTCGCAAGCTGAGTCCCTGCTACATTGGTCCCTTTACCATCCAGAGACATATCAATGATGTTGTTTAAACCTTCTATCCCATTACAGAATTTCATCAACCTTCCATGTTTCTCATTTAAATCCTCATACTGATTTTTTGGTCTCTTCTTCCACACTGTCTGGTGCTGCTGACATTCCTCATCCTCCTGTAGAGTCAGACGAGGGCCTTATCTACAAAGTACATTCCATCTTGGACTCCTCATGATGGGGCAGTCACTTAGAGTAACTTATCAACTAGGAAAAATATGGTCCTGAGGACAGATCCTGGATACCACGTGATGGCATATTAGATCCGTGACTACTGACCAAATTTCACTCCAGCCACCCTGATCAGAGGCAGAGGTCGTCCCTGTTGTCCATCTTGGAAATCAAGAGCTGCCTATTGTGTTGTCATGGATTCCACAACACCTTGAGCACCAGATCCCACAGCTCCTATCCAGTCACACCTGCTACACTTCGTCAAGGAAAATACTTAAAATCTCCTTTCACCACATCTCATTGTCTGGTCTAGTCTACCACTATCATGTGTATTTTACCCAACTCCTTACCAGCTGTGAAGACTTACATTCCAATAACAACAGCAACATAGACGGAGCAGTAATCGTGGTCATAGGAGAAAATAGTCAGGGCAGGCAGCAAACAGTCAGGGAGAAATAAAAACAAACAAACAAAAAAACAAGGCAGGGTCAAAAGGTATGCAGGAAGAGTCATAACAGTACCAAGAAACAGCAACGGGTCAAAACCAGGCAAGACAAAGTAGTGAAAAATGCTCAGAATTGAACAGGCACATAGAGACTCTTTCACGTAGATATCATACTATAGAGACTGTGTCTGTTCCCCAAACTTGAGCCACGTCCAAAAGGTAAAGGGGGAAGTTTTGCTACAATTTATAGCAATATTTTCAGTATTTCAAGTATAACTTGTTTGAAGTAATGGTGCTTCATATAACATTATCCAGAGTGTTAATGATAACTTTGTTTGTACTGGATTGTACTGTATACAGGCCACCAGGGCACCATACAGACTTTTTTAAGGAATTTGCTGATTTTCTATCTGAGTTAGTGCTGGCTGCAGATAAAGTCTTAATTGTTGGTGATTTTAATATCCATATTGATAATGAAAAAGATGCATTGGGATCAGCATTTATAGACATTCTGAACTCTATTGGGTTAGAAAACACATATCAGGACCTACTCATTGTCAAAATCATACTCTAGATTTAATACTGTCACATGGAATTGATGTTAATGTCGTTGGAATTCTGCAGCAGAGTAATGAAATCTCAGATCATTATCTAGTCTCATGTGTACTCCATATAGCTAAAGCTGTAAATTCAACTCCTTGTTACAAATATGGTAGAACAATCACTTCTACCACAAAAACTGCTTTGTAAGTAATCTTCCTGACTTATCTAAATTCCTTAACATATCCAATAGCTCAGAAAATCTTGATGATGTAACAGAAACTATTGGCTCTCTCTTTTCTAGCACTTTAGATATAGTTGCTCCTTTACGCTTAAGGAAGATTAAGGAAAACATTCTGACACTGTGGTATAACGAGCACACTCGTGCCCTAAAGTGATCAGAGTGGAAAATGGAGCGCAGCTGGAAGAAAACAAAACTAGAAGTATTTTGTATTGCATGGCGGGAAAGTACCTTCTCCTACAGAAAAGCATTAAAAACTGCTGGATCTGATTACTTTTCATCTCTTTTAAAAGAAAACAAACACAACCCCAAGTATTTATTCAATACACTGGCTAAATTAACAAAAAATAAAGCAGCAACAGACGTTGATATTTCCCAACAGCATAGCAGTAATGACATTGTGAACTACTTTACTTCCAAGATCGATACTATTAGAGATAAAATTGTAACCATGCAGTGACAGTATTGCATCAGATAGTGCACTATAGATCTCCTGAGGAACAATTCCACTCATTCTCTACTATAGGAGAGAAAGAATTGTATAAACTTGTTAAATCATCTACAACTCGAATTCCGGAAATGTTGGGACCTATTTTAAATTTGAATAAAAGAAAACTAAAAGGCTTTCATATCACATGAGTCATTATTTTATTCACAATAGAACACAGATAACATGGCAAATGTTTAAACTGAGAAATTTTGCCTGCTACAGGTCTCAAAATAGTTGGGATGGGGGCATGTTTACCATGGTGTAGCATCTCCTCTTCTTTTCAAAACAGTTTGAAGGTGTCTGGGCATCGAGGTTATGAGTGTCTGGAGGTTTGGTGTTGAAATTTGGTCCCATTCTTACATGATATAGGTTTCCAGCTACTGAAAAGTTTGTGGTCGTCTTTGACGTATTTTTCGCTTAATGATGCGCCAAATGTTCTCTATAGGTGAAAGATCTCGACTGCAGGCAGCCCAATTCAGCACCTGGACTCTTCTACTACGAAGCCATGTTGTTGTAATAGCTGCAGTATGTGGTTTTGCATTGTCCTGCTGAAACACACATCATCTGGAGTGGAGCATATGTTGCTCTAAAACCTTTAAATACCTTTTAGCATTCATCGTGCCTTCCAAAACATGCAAGCTGCCCATACAGTATGCATTTATGCACCCCCATACCATCTGAGATGCTGGCTTTTGAACTGAATGCTGATAACACGCTGGAAGGTCTCCCTCCTCTTTAGCCCGGAGGACACGGCGTCCATGATTTCCAACAAAGAATGTCAAATTTGGACTCGTCTGACCATAGAACACTCTTCCACTTTGAAACATGCTCCATTTTAAATGAGCCTTGGCCCAAAGGACACGACGGCGCTTCTGGACCATGTTTTTAGAAATAAAAGTGTAAAATTTCTCAGTTTAAACATTTGTTATGTTCTCTATATTCTATTGTGAATAAAATATTGGCTCATGTGATTTGAAAGGCTTTTAGTTTTCATCTTATTCAAACGTAAAAAATGTCCCAACATTTCTGGAATTCAGGTTGTAAACCAGTAACATGTATGTCAGGCCCTATTCCATCTAAGCTACTAAAAGAGGTGCTTCCAGAAGTAATCGATTCTCTTCTGACTATTATTAATTCATTATAGTCATTAGGATATGTCCCAAAAACCTTCAAACTGGCTGTTATTAAGCCTCTCATTAAAAAACACATGTTGGCCCAAAAGACTTAGTTAATTTCAGACCGATCTTGAATCTCCAGTCAGGATTTAGACCATATCATAGTACTGAGACTGCGCTCATTAGAGTTACAAATTACCTGCTCTTATTATCCGATCGTGGTTGTATCTTCCTATTAGTGCTACTGGATCTTAGTGCAGCGTTCGACACTATCGACCACAACATTCTTTTGAATAGACTAGAAAATTATGTTGGCATTAGTGGAAGTGCATTGGCATGGTTGAAATCATACTTATCTGACCATCATTCGTTTGCAACAGTGAATGAAAAGGTATCATATCGATCACAAGTGCAGTATGGAGTACCTCAAGGCTCAGTACTATGACCATTGCTTATCACGCTTTACATGTTACCCGTGGGAGATATCATCAGGAAACATGGTGTTAGCTTTCACTGTTATGCTAATGATACTCAGCTCTATATTTCTTCGAGGCCTGACGAAACATACCAATTTGCAAAACTAATGGAATGCATAGTTGATATAAATATTTGGATGAATAGTAATTTCTTATTACTACATTCTGAAAAAACAGAGGTGTTAATTATTGAGCCAAAAACTTCCGCATGTAATGACCTAGAAAACCATCGTATAAATTTCAAAATCTTGCTAATTACTTATAAAGCCCTAAATGGTTTAGCTCCTCAGTACTTGAGTGAGGTCTTATCGCACTATAGTCCTTCACGTCTGCTGCGTTCTCAAAACTCTGGCCATTTGATAATACCTACAGTAGAATATCAAAATCAACTGCCAGCAGCAGATCCTTTTCCTGTTTAGCACCCAAACTCAGGAACAATCTACCTAACACTGTTCAGGTGGCAGACACACTCTGTCAGTTTAAATCTAGATTAAAGATGCATCTCTTTAACCTGGCTTACACATAACACACTGTCACATTTATATAATTCAAATCCATTAAAGGATTGTTAGGCTGCATTAATTAGGTCAACCGGAACCGGGGACACTTCCCATAACACCCGATGCACTTGTTACATTGTTAGAAGAATGGCATTTATGATAATATTAGTCTGTTTCGTTCTTATTCCAAGGTCACCGTAGCCACCCAGATCCAGTCTGTATCCAGATCAGATGGTCACTGCAGTCACCCGGATCTAGTCCGTATCTAGCCCAGATGGGGGATCAGCACCTAGAGATGACCTCTACAGCCCTGAATGTCAGCGACAGGACAACTAGATGAGCCCCAGAGACAGATCCCCAGCGAAGACCTCGTCAGCTGAATGGCCATCGATACAATTCTACGGGAATCAGATGAGTCCTCTGCACAAACTAACTTTGCTGCAGCCTTAAATTAAACTGCTGGTTTCGTCTGGCAAGAGGAGAACTGGCCCGCCGACTGAGCCTGGTTTCTCCCAAGGTCTTTTTCTCCATTTCTGTCACCGATGGAGTTTTGGTTTCTTGCCGCTGTCACCTCTTGCTTGCTTAGTTGGGGACACTTAATTTCCAGCGATATCGTCAACTTGATTGCACAGACTTGATGTACTAGATTGTATTATTTGAACTGACCTGAGCTGGACAATGACATCACTGAATCAATTATAAACTGACTTTAATTGAGTGTTTACTTTTGTCCTTTTGTATTATTACACACTATTTGCCTATTTAATACTGTAAAGCTGCTTTGACACAATCTATATTTTTAAAAGCGCTATATAAATAAAGGTGACTTGATGACTTGAATTTGGTTAGATCATTATGGTGTATGACAGTTTGATGACCCACAAACCACTGCACAGTTTTGGATATGTTTCCTTTGAGTTGTGACATCCATGCTTGTCCACTCTCATGATGACTAATCTAGACATGGTATTGCTGGCCTGCCCGATAATGCTATTTTCAGGATTTTAGTCACTGTGTTGCTTCTACTCTGGCCCCACTTACCACCTTCAGTGGATGTCCACCTAGTCCTGAGAAACTGTCATAACTAAGCTACACTCTGTTGGAGTGAATTACTATACAATTGCACTTCTTATACCATGTCATGCTCTTTAAGGGGAAAAATGTCATTTTAAGTATAAGTATAAGCAATACAATTTATACAACTCAATTTGTGTCAAAGCAGTGCTAAAAAAAGAAAATTACAGTATAATTTTTCTGGAGACAGCTCATATTCTGAAAATGAGCTCTAGGTTTTTTGACCCTTTTAACATAACCCTTTAAAAATGTATTTTTAAAATGTATAATGAAATAATTTCATTTATGTTTAAAATGCAGTTAAATGAAAAAAAAAAAAAAAGATTGAAATGACTGAATTATAAATCTTTTACCTGTTGAAAACTCTTGAAAGCATGACTCTAGGAATGGGATTCTCACATAGATAGGCTGGGAAGTCTGACACTCTGGATCATCATTACCAAAATGCAAAAGGTCCAGTATATAAGAAACCCATGTGGTACCTAGCAAAGCAATGGAAAAGGAGTTTTAAAACAAATGTTTTAAGGGTAATTTTGAAAAGAAAATACATGTACTTGTTTTATAGTGTTATCTAATGAAACAGTTAGCAATTTAGATTCAAATTAGTGTGCTGGCTAAATTAATTTAAACAAAAACTTAATGAAGCAGTCTCACCTGCTTTGGGATATGTGGCGATTAGTATGTCATCAGGTCTTGCTTGAAAATTTTTCACTTTTTCCCAGTTGTCAGTGAAAAAGTGAGTCATAGAAATACCCTCAAAATCAAATATCTCTGGCCGACAAGGCAGTTTCTTCTACAGTATAGGAAAGTTTCCGTTTAATGCACTGAATAATCATCATTACCAATAAACAGACAATGTCAAAGCCTGTTAACAAGCAGGATTTCACATACATGTGCATTGCCAGTCACAATATTATTAAAATAAGTATTGATGAACTTTCTTTTCATCTATTCATTTTTAGGAATACAAATCATACTTAATGCAATACATATCATTTCGAATATTCATAAGAATATTACTTTGATGTGCCATGATAATTGGAGAAAATTTAATCTTTCTACTTGTTAGGTATAACCTAATGTTCTATACAATGCCACAGCAAATGCGTATCAAGCCCTCACTTTTGTTTCTTTTTTTAAAACATATGCTAATGTGTATGAGTTGAAATTTTTAACTTAACTCATTCCTAAGTGTTCACATCTTTAATATCCAAAGGCTGGAATACACCATGCAACTTTTAAAACCTGAATAGATTTTAAAACACTTGGCGTTATACACTCTCTGACTTTGTAAATGAGGATCAAGCACTAAAAGATTTTTAAGTCGTTCCTAACAAACCAAACTCACGCAGAAACACGTGCTTTGTTGCTAGAGGCATGGCAAGTGAAAACAATTTGTGATAAAATCAGCTCACAATATCAAACATGAAGCTAAAAAACAGCAACTAGTGTAAACTTGTCCAAACTTTAAATCGGGGGAAAAATCTGGGCAAACTTCATGTAGCGTATTCCAGTCTTCATTCATTTCTTAAACTATAGTAAAAGAGAATCATTTACTTACTGAAGCCATGTCAGGGATTTCCATTATGGTGAAGAAGTGTTTTAAACTTTTTCTAAAAACTGTTTCAATCCTGTCTTTTTCTTCTATCTTCTACTCTACTCGAATGTTTCTACCAACTCTCTTGTGCTCCACAAGTGCATCCAGGTCTCTTACTCAATGCTATTCAGTGCTGTCATTGCTATCATGTCACATTGTATCCCCACCCTTTTCTCTGTGCTGTGCACTCAGCCTTCAACATGTTGTGCAAGGTCAAACAGCCCTCCCCACAGGGGGAAAAAAACCCACAGAGTAAAATTCTGTGTCTTTTTTAGCATTTCAGAAAGATCTCAACATTGCCTCAAACTCAGTTTTCCATTTTGTTGAGTAATTTTCACTGTGTTAGTAGGTAATATGTTACTATAACTAGCTGTTGTATTATCTTTGTTAAACTAGATAAAACTGTATGCATGCACTTTGCCTTTACTGAGGGGAAGTCTCTTTGTATGCTGTGTTAACAATTTACAGTTGAGCCATTCCTAGTATTCTGTGCCTTTTGGACATCATAAAGTGTTGAAAAGCAGTTTTTTAAAATAAGTTTGTGTAATCACGACAGAGAGTGCAAATTCTCTCTCTCTCTCTCTCTCTCTCTCTCCTTGATTTGGTGTGTTTAATTAGGATTAGACGTAACCTCTGCATGATAGTGCCCCCCCCAGGAGCAGGACTGGACTGGACACCCCTGTCCCTTGAAGTCATTTTTGTAGAGCAGGGGTCTTTAACCTCTTTTCAGGTCAAGGACCCCATAAAGAGACAAAGTATTGTAACTTGTTGTATAATACAGAGTGTTGCATTGTAAGTCTAGTCCAGTGCTTTCCAAATCTGTCCTGGAGGCCCCTCACCACTGCACATTTCGATATCTCCCTTATTGGACACATTCAGTTTAGGTCTTGCAAACCCTACTAATGAGATGATGAGTTGAATCAGGATTGCCATTGTGAAACAATCGTGGAGATTTCTATGATCGTGGCTCCTAATCGGTGGTCCTGTCGTACAGTGAGAGAGATTCAAAGACGGCTGTTGTCATGCGACCAAAGAGCCCCAATGATAATTTTCTGACATTGTCAGAAATTCAGCATGATCATTGCACAGTGCTGCCACAACCCACGTTTCCTGACCAGCCGATAAAAATGCAACAGGAAATCAACGCGACATGGCGCTAAAACATAAAAAAGGGCTTGCTTCAAACTCTTTTAAATTTCTCTTTCACAACCTCCTCTTTTTTTCAGCACACAGAAAAAAGTACAACTGCCAAACTTTGATTCGTTATGCTCTCTTTGTTTACCACTAGCACATGCTGATGATGTTTTATTCTTCAATAGTAACTTGCATCATAGCCTATGAGTCGCTAGGTGTCATCGTACAGTCTGCATACATGTCGTACACACGTTTATTAGATCTGTGTTGCACAGTATAATTTGTAATGATCTTATAAGATTGCTGAAATTGCACAGTCTGTAGAAGGCAAAGTCTGGCATATAGAACCATATTAATTTATTTGTTAAGAAGCTTACATTGAAAATCCATAAATAATATAGTCATGGGCCAAACATGTGCCATTTTAGTCAATGTGTGATTAAATAAGCTACCCGAATTGCGAGATTAGATTAACCTTCCATGCATTATTGTATGTTTGCTCAGCGGTCTGGTTACAATTTACCCAGAGTACACACACTGTTCTCTGAAGCTGAATCCTCATGTTCTATGCTCATTGCAGTGATATTTAGACCACCAAACTCTAAAAGTGACGTTTTAAGAGACTTCTCAGAATTTTTATCTGATATAGTCACAAAAACTGATAACCTCTTAATTGTTGGTGACTTCAATATACATCTGTGTTGTCCTTCAAAGCCTCTTGTAAAAGAGTTTATACAGCTTATCGACTCTTTTAACCTTAAGCAATCGGTATCTGGACCTACTCACAAGCTAGGGCACACACTTGATCTTGTCTTATCCTCAGGCTTTCCCATCAAAGACATTCATGTAAGAGATACTGTTTTGTCTGATCATTGGCCTGTTGTGTTTGACAGTGAGATTTTTTGTTGCAGCCCTGTATACCAGCCATCTACTTTTCTTGCTCGCCCCTTAAATTCATCTACCGCTATGCATTTTAAAGATTTGTTTTTAGCATCTGCAGCTGGTAGTACTATTTTGGCATCACAAGGCATGGATGTTGAGGATATGGTTATTAATTTTAATGCTTCTTGTACTGAAGTATTAAATGCAGTCACAAAGTGAAAGTGAAGTGACGTGTGGCGACCCATACTCAGAATTTGTGCTCTGCATTTAACCCATCCAAGTGCGCACGCACGCGGAGTAGTGGTCAGCCATATTGCTGTGGTGCCCAGGGAGCAGTTGGGGGTTCAGTGCCTTGCTCAAGGGTCTCACCTCAGTCGTGGTATTGAGAGTGGAAGAGAGTGCTGGTTACTCACTCTCCCCACTGACAATTCCAGCTAGACCTGAGACTTGAACCTGTGACCTTCAAGTTACAAGTCTAACTCTCTATCCATTAGGCCACGACTGCCCCTAAAGATAACCAAATGCAAACCAAATTAAATAATCAGCCCTGGCTAAATGAAGACATTAGAGCTTTAAGGAAAAAATGTAGAAGGGCAGAAAGAAAATGGCAGAAAGAAAATTTGCAAACAGCAAATTTCCTATCAACTTTTGCAAGCTAGTCTGTCTCAATACCAGGAAGCTGTTTCTTTATCAAGGGCTAACTATTTTTCCAGTTTGACTGCAAAAAAATTCCCATTGTCCGAAGACTCTATTTTCCACTTTAAACTCTGTGTTGAATCCTCCAACTGCATCCAGTTTAGTCCCAAGTGCAGATCTGTGTGAGAAGTTTTGCAGCTTCTTCATAGACAAGATTGATGGTATTAGGTCTCAGACTTTATCATCCTCATCCAAAAATTGTTATAATTTACAGATTAGTTCTTCTAGTCTGTCTGCTTTTAAGACTATATCTCACTCTGATTTTCTGGCTGTGATTTCTAATATGAAATTAATCACTAGTTCTCTTGATACTATTCCTGATATCCTATTTAACCCTCTGGTTGTGTTCGGGTCAAATTGACCCGGAAAAGATTTTCTTTTTCCCGAAAATACTAGTTAACATTATCGCATTGGACTCAAACTTACTGACTTTGTTCACATAGGGTATAAGTACTTCTCATTAATTTTTTTAGAATTTTCGTAATTTTTTGTGGGTTTTATTTCACCTAGTCACACTCGTGGTGTTCCTAGTCAAAAATGACCGGACTCCAAACAATTGCTTATAAATCTGTCATTATCCTATATTATCACTAAATATTGGATTCATTCTTTTTGTCAACTTGTTTTCTTTCATTTA